>CM055889.1:32295926-32338426 GCA_029582165.1 Portulaca oleracea | reverse complement strand
ATGGGATAAGGTAATGGTTTAGGTTGGGGTTTGTAGGGTGCTTTAGCTACAAATTCTTTCCCTCTGGACTTCCTTTGCAGTTCTACTTTGGGAGCCAAAGAGCTAAGCTCATTTAAAGTAGAGTAGGGTGCAACTCTATAACATTCCTGATGCCTTCATTTAAACATGCCAAAAATCTCGCCAAAACCTGTGTCTCATCTTCCTTTATGTCACATCTCTATAGCAAGTGTTCACATTCTTTTGTGTACTCTTCCACAAACTTACTGCCTTGCACCAAGTGCTGCAACTTGCCACAATTCTCCCTAAGATAGTTGTTAGGCAAGAACTTGGCCACCTACTTCTTTCTCATCTTCTCCCAGGTTCTAACTTTCTCCTTCCTTTCCCTTCTCTGCTCTCCTCTTCTACATGTTAGTCCACCAAATAGATGCATGCTTCTTCAATTTCAAGGCAATAAGGTTCACGTTCTTCTCATCAATGACCTCCTTAAGATAAAAAAAGCCTTTCTATAGTTTGAAGCCAATCTAAGAAACACTTCAGCATCCAACTGACCTACAAATTCAGGAACATCCACTTTGAAATCTAATTTGTCATCCATTCCAACCTTCTTCTGCGTAGACCTGACTTTTGTTCTTCCGAAGTAGCCCTCCTCTTCAGTAAAAAGGTTGCTGGAAGAAGAAATTTCCTCTTCAAACTCATAATCTTCCTTCACACTGCTCTTCTTCAAGTATAGATAGTGTTTCAGCTGATCACTCAGGTATTTGACCTGCTTTTCCAGTTCAGCTTTCTCCCTTAAAACTTGTTCGACTACCTACTTCGCAGTCCTACTACTAGACATCCATTAATTCAGCAAGAAGCCCTCCAAGATAGTCACTAAGGTCTGATACCAAAGCTGATGTATGTGCAGCTCAATAAGGATCAAGAGTGCACTGAGTTGGACAACACCAAAGACCTTCCTGACGTTGCACTTAAGCTTCTCCTAGGGATGGAAAAGCATCAAGGAACCCTAGACAAACAAGCAAATAAATATAAACTTGTGGATTCACACTGCTACATACCACACCACAATAGAATACACAAGGGCAAACACTCAGCTCACACAAATGGCTAATGACCACACCACCATCAGTATGAATTGAGCTCTACTGTCACGTGCTAAGCTTGCCAAAGCTTAGTTACAATAAAGTAGAAGTGAGAGTTGTTAGATACTCACAAGCAAAGAGAAGCAAAGCTCCACCATTCATATAACCCAGATAATTAGAATGGTTTATAGAAGTTAGGCTTATATATGCTGCTATAAGCAAGCAATTGGCTTTCCTCGAGCAAATCAGGTTTCCTAGGGCTGAAGAAACCTCTAATTTGCCTCTAATCTACATTATTACATTTAATTCGGCTTCTTAAGACTAATATTACATGTAATTATATTAATTAGAACCAAATAAACACAGCAAATGAAAATTAAGTGTTGGTGTCTCTTATTGGTTTAATTACTGCTTCACCATGCATATTTACTTCTTCACTTGACAATAATTAACCTCCTTTGACTCTTAAGTTCTGGTAGTAAAAGGAATTACTGAGGTAATTTGATCATAAGGAAAAATGACCAAATAACTTTGATAAAAACTTGAACTTCTTGAATTGTCCCAGGCTACTCCTGGACTTGGTGCTGCTGTAAAAAATATCTCAGGATCACAGTAGGATGCACTCCATGATCTTGGGTAGTAGAAAGATCAAAGAATACATAGAGTCCACTAATTCCCATTGCCTTTAATCACACAGCTTGTACAGACCTTAGGAACCCTGCCTTAACAGGTTGGAATTCTGCCAAGACTCAGCTACAAGAACTGAGCTTTTGTTCTAAGCCCAAGTTGTCCTTCACACATGATTCTGGGGTGAACAAGCACTACTCTTTCAATGCTGCAAAACTCCCATAGGACCTGTCTCCGTACTCCTTCTCATAGTTGCTGAATGAGGGACTTGATCTCTCCTGAAATTGCAACAAGATCCCAAGGAATGCTGGACCTGCTAGGAACTTCTCGTGGGAAAGTCCATCCTTGCTGCATCGCTTGATCAATAACCAGTAATGGATGTGAGGGATCTCGATCAAAAAGTATTAACTCCACGTGTTTTAATGGAGATTTCTGCAAATTATTTCTTGTTTCATGACTATTATTTCCGATAGATTTTTTTTTTTTTATAAATATCGAGTTCAAGCTCCAAATTTATTCGACCAAAAGATAGCTATAGGTAACAACACCAAATACAATTATAGGGTAATTGAAATACCCGGCCCAAAAAAAAAAGTCCTAGTAGTATTATTACTTATATACTAAATCCAATTATAATTTTTAAAGGAGACTTAAACCCTTAACCTAGACTTTCTATTTATATAGTCGTCGTGGAATAATTTTGTGCATTCCGCCTCATTCAACTAAATAATTGGAGAAATACTTGCAATGAATTGTATACTAAGGGAGTCATTCAATCAAGGTATGTATCTATTTTAATGGGCTATCACTCTCGACTAATTGCTCTGCGATAAGACTCAATGGTTTGACTAATAGGAGTTTAAGTGATTAATTTTCCTATGTTAGTGTCTTACTATCCAGCATGCAAGTCTAAATTTATTTTGATAAAGTATCGACCTCCATTAATTTGATTCATGGTATTAGCAGCCAGTGGCGAAGCTATGAAGGGTCAAGGGTGATCAATTGACCCCCAGCTTTTTTGCAAAAAATAAAAAAAATAAAAAAAATCAGTTTAGGGCTATTTCATAGTTACAAATAATATATATAACAATTTGTGGGAAATATATGCAATTTTGTTATGTAGCCGGATGGTTGGTCAACGGAAGTCATTGGGCGCGCGCCTCTGTGGCCCCTGAGGTCAGGGGTTCGATTCTGTGGAATTCCAAATTTGAGTAATTTTGTTTCTGTCAACTGTGAGTCTGTGCGTGGGCCTATTCGTTGATGTCCTGTGTTCTACACACCTAAAGCCCAACTTTAATCATTCTTTTAACCTTAATTTTTAATTCAGCATCCCTCATGCTGTACATTGACTGCCTCTAGTTCTAGCATGCAACTAGTTCAATTTGCCTCTTTTATGCACAAATTGATCAAAAATTTGAATTGAGGTATGTAATTTTGTAAGTTATTATGTTTAATTTATTAATTTTAGTTAAATTTGTATTGAACAATTAATAAATTTGTGAATTTTGTGATGAAATAGCAATCTATATTAGAGTTCTTAGTTTTAATTTGTTCAAATATTCATAATTCAAACTATATAGTTTATTTGTTTGGTTCATTGGTGACAAATTAAAATATTCTTGTGAGATGGTGTGATGGTGATTCGGTTATTATTTATTGTTGATTCAAATAATTAAATTTGTATTGAACAATTAATAAATTTGCATATTTGTGATGAAATAACAATCTATTGAATAGAACGATTAGAGTTCTTGGTTTTATGTTGTTTAAATATTCATAATTTAAATTATGTAGTTTTTTTGTTTGATTGATTGGTTACAAATTGAAATATATGAGATGGTGATTTTGTTATTGTTAATTATTGATTTCTAATAATCGAATATGAATATGTTTTAGCGGATATTTTGAATTTATAAAGTTAATTCATTTTTTTTAATTGTTTATCAGTTTGAAATGGAGAAATTTTTCAGTAAGAGAGTGAAGACATCACATGGTTCAGGTTCTGCGACACAAAATTCCCCATGGCCTCAAGAAAGTACTCATCCATCATTTGTCAATGAACCACCCCTAGTCACCAATCCCTCTTCTTCTAGGAGACCTCGTGTTGATATAAAAACTCTTCCTGCAGATCCGAGTGAAAGAAAACCAATTTTAAGTTATCATCCAAATGAGCGCGATCATGGACAACTTTAGATTTAAGGTAATGAATTATTTTTTTTCAAAACTATGTCATTAAACTTTATGTTATTTGTATATGTTAATTTTTCAGAATTTGTTCCAATATAATTTGTCTTTTTTATTAAATTTTATCTTGACACCCCTGCATTTAAATCTTGGCTTCGCCACTGTTAGCAGCACAACCCGAGACATAATTGACGTCATGCTCGTAAGTGGCTCCCAGTTTATTGATTTGGCCACAAAGAGCTAAAGTCTTTAATCATCTTCTTCCAATTATCACCGCCTCTTTTACTTACAAACTAGCTACTATATCAATTTATGAAATTTTCATCGTTTACTTAATTGCAAAACACAACTTATTTTACTATAGTTTCTGGTGGGGTTTTATTTTCTTTTACTTACTAATAAAAGCTTAGTGGGTCTAAAGGCTAGTTTTATGCAATACTTCAATGAATTTACGAAGTAACTTACAAGCCCACATATTAATTGTGTAGCTTTGATCAGTGGTGGAGCAAAATATTTATTTTTAGTGCTTGATTATATACTACACAAAAGTTAGTTTCAAAAGAATTTTTGAAGTTTATCTTTAGAACTTTCCATGATAGAAATCTCCGACCTTAAGTTCTCCTCAAATAAGATGAGTCAGCAATTAAGTTAATTGTTTTAGGGAAATTGGAAAAAAAAATCCAAACTTTGGGGGTATTGAAAAAAAATAATTCGAATTTACAGTTCTATTCGGGTGAGCTAAACTTTAAATCCTATTATTTTTAACATTCACCACCTAGTTAAACTCCTCCAAAAAGTGATGTAATAGTGACAATATTACACACGGAGCATACTTTCCACTTACTTTTGAGCGGCCAAAAGTTCCACGTATAATATCATCACCATCATGTCACTTTTCGGAGGTGTTTACCTACATGGTGGATGCTAAAAATAATAGAGGTTAAAGTTCAACTCATACATAACAAAGTTTCAAGTTTAGATTATTTTTTTCCAATACCCCAAAAGTTTGGATTATTTTTTTCTAATTTTCCATTGTTTTGTTAACATGGGTGTCTCATATTCAGTAAATCAAATCCCAGTTAGCGCAAGCGAAGGCTGAAAACCTGTTTTGGAGTCTCATATGTTATGTGGAGTAAAGTATATTTACCCTACCTGACATTTGCGGTAATAATTTTTGCACACCCGACATTTGTGAAATAATTTTCACCTTACTTGACATTAAGTTTTCATAAATTTAAACCTTCTAAGATATTTTATAATTGATTGTTGTTGGATTTTCCGGCGTAACATTAAAAAGATAAATATGAATCGACTTTTTACCCTTGATATTAATTCATATGACTTTCAATTAAATATGAATTGACGTTTTTACCCTTAATATTAATTCATATGCCATTAACAGAGGAGTGTTGAAGAAGAGGAGTGTGAGAGGAATCGGATGTTGGTGTTTTCTATGTGGAGTTTCGACACACCTTTTTCCATACAAAACAATGAAATGGTCATATAAGTCATTTCCTTCTCAATATTATGGGCAGCATGATATATTCACATAATTATATATGGGCATTATTGTATTTTCTCATTTCCGATGAGAAGTAATCGGATTTTGACACTAGAAATTACTTTCATTTAATGTCAGGTAAGGTAAAATTATTTTACAAATGTCCGCTGTGCAAAAATTATTATCACAAATATCAGGTAGGGTAAATGTAACTTACTCATGTTATGTGGTATTCTTATGTTCGGTAAAGCAAGTCAAGTTTGTAGACTCATTCCTCGTTTAGCATTCCAGGTAAGTAGTGTGGTATTCTTTTATTCTTCTTTCATGTGCAAAATATTATTTTGTAATGTCCTTTCCGTAAATGATTTTGTTAAATCGAGTTGGTATGTTATTGCTTAAGTATATTATTTTTGGTTATATTTATGTCTGAAAGATTTGATCGACTCTGTATTGATTTATATGTTTATAAAGCGAGCCTTTCACTGTCATTTTATAAGTTAAGTTCTTATTTTCACATATATTTAATTTTGGAACCCTTGGTATTAATTTTAGTTGATATTTGCAAGTATATTGTTACTAAGTTGTTTCCGTACTTTTGACATATTGATTTATGCATATGCAAAGTACCCCTTTTACATTAATTTTATAAGTTGTAGTTATTTTGCCCTTTATACACCATGTAAAGTTTTGTAACAATTTGATTCATTTACTTGCAAAGTATCCATCATTCTAAATTATTTGACTGGGTACTGTTTGTATGTTCTGTTTTTCAAGTAATTGGTTTTGTTTTTGGGCTATGTCTTCTGCCTTAGTCAGTTAAGGTATGCAATGGACCTGTCGATCGACTCGTATGCGCACTAATGTGTATTCCGGTATATGTATGTGTTCCGTTGGGCCCAATTCTTTGTTGCCCCGCTATTAGGTCAATAGTGGCACATCGTTTCGGGTTTTGTGCATTTTGGGCCTCGAAGTGTAAGGGTATTTATTTTCTGGTCCCACGATTTTCATTGTTTATTTTTTGGACTCTAAATTTTATGGGTTAAATAAAAAAGGACCTTAAAGTTTGTAGGTTGGAAAAAAAGGCTCGTGCACTATTTTTCTTTTCTTCTCATGTTTGAATTTATCTTTCGATTAGCGTCAAACATCAGGAATAAGGTCAAAACTGATATTGAAGCTATAATACACCTCTCTTATTCATGTCGGAACTAATTAGACTCTGAAGTATCCAGAGTCTAAGTAGTTCCGACATGAATAAGAGAGGTGTATTACAACTTTAATATTAGTTTTAACCTTAGTCCTGAAGTTTGGCGCTAATTGGGATTTCAAACATGGTAAGAAAAAGAAAAATACTACACGGGCCTTTTTTTCAACCTACAAAATTTAAGGTCCTTTTTTATTCAACACATATACTTTAGGATCCAAAAAATAAACAATTAAAACCGTGGGACCAAAAAATAAATACCCCTATACTTCGGGGTCCAAAATACAAATAACCCCATCATTGCCCCCGCCACTAGGTCAATAGTGGCTTATCATTGCCCTTGTCACTGGGTCAATAGTGACGTTAGCTCTAGCCATTGTGATATTGATTGCTATGTTTCGATATACACTATGTTACTTTGACGAAAATCGTTTGATCAATGTTTTGGTCTATTTTTTGGGAGTTTGAGCTGAGTAAAATATTTGTAAAACCCGTTCATATTTTGTCACGTATTTATTTGTGAACTCTGGCCTAACCTATATTTTACCAGCATGTCCAACCCATCTAAAGGAGTGTTATGCTACTTACTAGGCTTTCGAGCTCATCCTTTCACCCTTTTTTTTTTTCCAGGTTTGATTCTTCACTTCTTGGTGGTATCTTAGTTATCTATGATATCATAGTAGCACAAGGAAACGTAGTGGGCTAGAATTTCGAGTAGTACTTGTGTCTCCTATTTAATTTTTCTATTGAATAGCTCACTAAAGCTATAAGTGTTGTCATGATTTGTTATAGCTTCTGTTGTATAGTTAGTATCATTCTTAGTTGACTATTCAATCAAGTACTCTATTTGAAGTTAAGTCTATTTTTGTATCTTAGGTTTGTTTACATACTTGTCGGACCTTATCATACAGGTGTGCGGCGTCTGCCACACGTTGGATTCGGGGTGTGAAAGTAATCAGCCTAAATGAGGCTTATATCCCCTAGTATGATCTTTAAAACCTAGCTGCAGTTGTAATGTTGCAGAAACAGACAACTACACAAAGCCAACTCCATAAAACAATTGTTTGCATTTTGGACCCCGAAGTATATGGTAATTTATTTTTTGAACCCTTGATTTTATTATTTCTTTTTTGGACCCTAATGTTTATGAGTTTAATAGAAAAGGACCTTAAAGCTTGTAGGTTGAAAAAAAAGGCTCGTGTACTGTTTTTCTTTTTCTTCCTATGTTTGAATTTATCTCCCGATTAGTGTCAAGCGTCTGGACTAAGGTTAAAACTAATATTAAAGCTGTAATACACATTTCTTATTCATGTCGGAACTACTTAGACCCTGGTTACTTCAGGGTCTATTTAGTTCCGACATGAATAAGCAAGGTGTATTATAGCTTTAATGTTAGTTTTAACCTTAATCTTGAAATTTGACACTAATCGGGAGATAAATTCAAACATGTAAAGAAAAAGAAAAACAGTACACGAGTATTTTTTTTCAACCTACAAACTTTAACGTCATTTTTTATTCAACGCATAAACTTTATGGTCCAAAAAATAAATAATAAATCTAAGAGTTCAACAAATAAATTATCCTAAATTTGAGGGTCCAAAATGTAAAAAACCCTCCAACCAACCCCAATTTGGCGACAGGTCCGGCAGTTTTGTTATTGACTTAAAGCTTTGATAATTTTCGTTTAAGAAAATATCTTACGAACTTATAACTTGAGACATTTGAGAGTTCGTTTCTGAATCGAATCATTAGTTTATAAAATTTGCTTAATTTTAAATTTTGATCGACAAAGCATCTAGTAATAACAAATGAACGATGGATCACAGCTCATACATACCTCCATGATTGATTCGGCTCCACCACCCTAAATTTGTTATCCATATAAATATTTAGGCAGTCATTGCCAGAATGCCATTTCTCTCTACCAACCAACATGTACAACTAGATTATCGTAAACAACTTTTGTATTTTATGTTTCTCCATTAATTAATTGAAAACATTATTTAGGGATGAGTTTTGTAATTGCAAAATAATTCTTTTTATAAAAAAGGAAAAACATAAGACGATCAGCTTGCGGATATTAAGATATGTGTCCACGTATTCTCCGGCACCTTGACTAAAGTAGCATTACAAATACTAAAATGTTTTTCTAATAAAGGGGTTTTTGACTACCGGATAAGAGCATATATAATGCATCTTTACTAGTTTCTTGTACGAGACAAACATAGCTTGATTTTGATAATTGCACTCTACTTCTGAGTGCATAGATAAAAATGTCACTAAACTTTCCAAAAACTGTCATTATTGCCACTCAACTTTCCAAAATAGTCAAAAATGTCACTGAAATCTGCTATAGCATGTTATGAACCGGTTAAAAGATTCATTGATAAAAAATGTCAATCAAAATTCCAAAAATGTAAAAAACGCCACTCAACTTTCTCAAAAGGTCAAAAATGTCATTACCATCAATTATAATAGAAAAAAATGTTATTTGCTTTCATTTATTTAAATCAATATATAAAAATATTTAAGTTTCAACTGGAGATTCGCTAAAAAATTAAAATTTTGTTTCAAAATCATGTTATTGTAAATTTATTTTTTTTACAATTAGAATTTCATATAGTAATGTTGACTTTTTTTATGTTTTCTTTATAAAATTTTATTTTATTTTATTTCTTAGTTTATTCTTAAAATACTTATAATAATATTTTTTTTATGACTTGCCCTTTGCGTTACTATAGTCTCTAGTATATCACTTTAACATTGAATTATATATATAATTGTATAATATATATATATATATATATATATATATATATATATATATATATATATATATATATATAAATTACAAGTAGTTAATTTACTATAAATATACATACATACAAATGATATATATACATACATACACACACACGTGTATATAAGTTAATGTTATATATATATATATATATATATATATATATATATATATATATATATATATATATATATATATATATATATATACACACACGCGTGTATATAAGTTAATGTTAAAGTGATGTGTTACATACGCATAAAGGTGACAAAGAACAAGTGATATAGAAAATATTATTATAAGTAGTTAATTTACTATAAATATACATACATACAAATGATATATATACATACAGACACACACGTGTATATAAGTTAATGTTATATATATATATATATATATATATATATATATATATATATATATATATATATATATATATATATATAGACACACACACGTGTATATAAGTTAATATTAAAGTGATGTATTTACATACAGACAAGGTGACAAAGAACAAGTTAATGTTATATATATATATATATATGTATATATATATGTATATGTATATATGTATGTATATGTATATATGTATATATGTATATATATATATATATATATATACATATATACATATATATATATATATATATATATATATATATATATAGCAAAATGATAAACATCTTGCTGCAAGATGATTCTTAACCATCTTGCATCTCACCCAAATCACTCATAAAATTAAATGTAAGTATATTTAAATAATTATAAAAGTATTATTGAAATTTGAGCCTTATGTACGGCCACACATATTGGGCCATGATACCCATTAGGGTTTAACCTAAGGGAATAGCCGCCAATATATATATATATAAGGTTAGGCTAAATTAGGTTAACTGAGAGATACTGATAATGAATGATCAGTAACCTCCCTACTCTAAATCTCTCTATCTCTCCATGTCTAGCAAATCATCTTTGTGCTAGGATTTTAGGGTGTGAATTCACCGGTAACTCTAGTAGCCACTATAAACTATTTATGATGTTCGTGGGCAGATAACGACATAAACAATCCTTCCGCTTCCGCATAAAGGTTAGTCCTATTTTACTATCAGAGGTATCATAGCGAATTATGCTCGTTTTTGCCGCGAATGAATTTTAACGATCTGTCTGTCAGATTTTTTTTTTATTGCTTTTGATTATTAAAAAAAAAACAATAACGCATGTTCATTTGGTGTCCTTTTTGGTGAGGGATTTTTGCATCCATTTCGCCGCAAGCCTTCAAATTAAAGGGCAGTAGAGATGAGTCATTTTTTTTAATTATAATAATTGATCAATATTAACCATTGATTTAGTAAAAATTAATGTGGACCATTGAAATTTTTTTAAAATTTTTTTATCACCAAAATCTTAAAATCTCTTAAACATTGTATCTTTCTTTTCATGGAGTGTATGGCAGGAACCCCAGGGAATTTGGGAAAATTTCTCATGGGAAGTTTTCCATGAGAAATATTTCCCTTAGCCCCCTAAGGGAAATTTTCCCTAGGATAATGGAGAAAATGGTGGGTCCATCCTAAAAACATTCCCGAAATCAACCCGCATCCAAACATGGATAAAATAAGTCAATCCAGAAAAATTAACCATTTCTCTGGGGTTATTGACCAACCAAACGCACCGCCGGTAAAAAAAAATAGTGTATATTGGGGTTCACTTTCCATCAAAGAATAGCGTTTGGAAAATTTATTTTGAATGAACTTTCCAACAATAATTAATTAATATGGACGATTGTTCGTCACGTCATTACCACCTCCCAGTTCATCACATTATGTGTCAATTGATTAACAAAGAAGAGAAAAGAGCAGAGAGTAACAGAGAGTGTATGAAGCGTTTTTCATTTTGTTGAATGAATGAATGAACATAATACAGTAAGGGTATTTATACTAATAGAAAACTATCTGTACAATAAGAATTAAAGAAAGCAAACTAACTGAAACTAACTAATCTTTAATGTAAAACTACTCATTCTTGATATAGTTATCATCCCTCCTCAAGCTTGGAAGGGTAAGGTACCATTCCAAGCTTGGAAAGGATATAACCTTGCTGTGATGATGGAATAATTTTGGTGAGAATGTTAGCTAGTTGATCTTGGGTTGACATGTGAGACAATTGTAGGAAACCTTCAAGATCCTTTTCGCGAGTGAAATGACAGTCTATATCGATATGCTTCGTTCGTTCATGAAATACTGGGTTTTTAGCTATATGTATAGCTGATTGATTATCACAATATAGTGTGACTGGCTTCAGAGCAGTGATCCCCAATTCTTCAAGAAGACAAACTATCTAAGTGATTTTAGAAGCAGTCTGTAATAGAGCTCTATACTCAGCTTCTGAGGAGGATTTGGAAACGGTAGACAGTTTCTTGCTTTTCCAACTGATAGGTGAATGACCAAAGAGAATAATATAACTGGTCACTGATCTTCTTGTATAAGCACAGGCACCCCAATTAGAATCAGAAAAGGCTTCGATGGAAAGCTGATCTGATCCTTTGAGTAAGATTCCTTTACTGGTTGTATCTCTGACATACCTCAAGGTGTGCTGTAGTGCTTTGAAATGAGGAACTGGAGGCTTCTACATATACTGACTCAATGTCTGTGCTGTAAAGCTCAGATCTGGCATTGTGTTTGTTAGAAAATTTATCTTTCCAACTAAAGATCTATATATCAAAGGGTCCGGCAGAAGCTGTCCTTCATCTGGATCCAGCTTTAGATTGACAGGAAGGGGAGTGAATGTAGGAGTTGGAGATAAATCTGGACAATCTTTAAGAAGCTCTCTTGTAAATTTGTATTGAGACAATATTACTCCTTCTGGTACATGTAAAACTTCAAGACCAAGGAAGTAATTGAGCTGTCCCAAATCTTTTATCCCAAAAAGAGAATCCAGATGAGACTTGACTTGCTTTATTTCATCTTGACTAGAACCTGTAATCAAAATATCATCAACATAAACTACAATAATAGTCATGTCAGTAGAAGATTTGTTAATAAACAAAGAATAATCGTTTTTAGATTGTTGATATCCCAAAGAGATAAGAGTATGACTAAGCTTAGCAAATCACTGTCTGCTTGCTTGTTTTAAACCATATAAGGATTTCTTTAATCTACAAACTTTGTTGGATGGATTAGGAATCCCTTTAGGTATCTCCATGTAAACTTCTTCATCCAAATCTCTATGTAAAAAAGCATTATTTACATCTAGTTAAGACATAATCCACCCTTTTGAAGCAGCCAAAGCAATTATACTTCTTATTGTTGTCATTTTGACCACAGGTGAAAAAACTTGATAATTTATACCATATTGTTGAGTAAAACCTCTAATGACTAGCCTAGCTTTGAATCTCTCCAATGAACCATCTACTTTCAATTTGACTTTATATACCCATTTACTGCTGATAGCCTTTTTTCCAGGTGGGAGGTCCATAGTGTCCCAAGTATTAGTTTTCATGAGGGCATCAACTTCTTTTTGCATTGCTTGTACCCATAGAGGATCTTTCCCAGCTTCTTGATAATTCCTTGGTTTTCTATACTCAGCCAAGGATACCTGAAAAAGCATGAAGGTTTTCTAGAATAAGATCAGTATTAGCTAAAGCATAGTAGTATTCTCGAAGATATTTGGGCTTTGAATGTTGTCTTGTTGATCTTCTTATAGGCTGAGGTGCTGTAGTTTGAACACATTGTTGTACCTTGACCTACGAAATCAGTATCCTGTTGTTCCTGCAAATCCTGCTGTTGCTGCAGATCCTGTTGTTGCTACAGATCATTAGAGGGAAGAGTAGGTTGTAGATGACTGTTTGACATACAATGTTGTGATGTTGAAGGAGTATCAGAAGGAGTATCAGAATTTGAGGGAATGGCAGAGGATATTGAAGTTCGAGGTACTGCTGTCTGTAGACACCGGAATTTACACCGACACAATTTTGACCGATCGAAAATCAACAATTCATTTGGGCCAAACACCAAAATCGGTCACTGGGCCCATGGACTCAATCAAGGCGGGCCCAGCAAATCAAAACAGCCCAAGTTATAATATAAAACCCGTTGGGGTTTTAATAAACCTCAGGCAGGCCTAAGAAGCGGATCCGGCCCAAGGAAAACGAATAAAACCCGCTGGGGTTTTATCCGGCCCAAGAGAAATAAAACCCGCTGGGGTTTAAATCCCAGGAGAGACGCGCCTTTTGCCAGCCACGTCAGCGATTCGTGTGAGGGAAATTAAAACCCGCTGGGGTTTTAATCTTCAAATCTGGCGCCAAAATCATCCCATGAAATCCCATGAAGAAAGCCCACGTGAATTGACTTTGCTTGACTGAGCTTAAAACCCGCTGCGCTTTTCCTTTTGCATGGTGAAGAAGACATGATCATAGGGATATGTCTCCCTCCATTTCCCTCCAAATCTTCCACCTCCTTCACCTATAAATACCCCTTTTATTCTACCCTCATTTCATCAACTACTCTCATCAACTATCATCATTATACTCATACTCTCTCCATATTCTATTTCTCTCTTATAATCACTTTTATCATATCTACATCACCATTCCTACACTACTCTTCTAACCACATACACCCTTCTATGCAAGCTCCTAACCAAAGATGTAGACAAGGGATCCACTTTCATCTCATCCATCACCCGTAAGCAAGGTTCGATTTCATTATTATTGTTGTTGTATTTCGTCATGTAATTTATGCTTTAATTCACTTACTTATACATGTTGTATTTTGTAAAATAAAACCTCTTCATCTTTTTATATTGCATGATCATGAATATAATATCGCGAAATTAATTAAACTTCTCCTCGCTCTTTTTCATTTCAAAGTTCGATTTTAGTAGTCTGTTTTCTAACAGGCGGATTCGAGAGTTCTTATAATTCACAAATTCGTAACCTTACCTCCGAACTTAGTTATCGGGTTTCGTAGACCGGAGTTATTCATTTTTGTGGTTTGTCGATTTCGTTAAATCGGTTGGCGACTCTTTTACTATTTTACAAACCTTTTAATTATTTAAAATATACGATTTTGCATTAAAATAATTATAAATGATTTAATATCATTTTTTTTTTACAAATCCAAGGCCACCCGAGAGAAAATGGGCCAGAAGTTAGTAAAACCCAAGCGAGTTTTACTAATTTTCACCCATTTTCTCTGGGCCGAGAAAGCGCCTGGCCCTGTTCAGAGAATGCTAAAACCCCAGCGGGTTTTAGCATCTTCTGGCAGCCCATTTGCTTCCTTTTGGGCATGGATCTGGTAATGGGCCGATATTAAATTGTTAATAAAATATTTTCGTGCAACTTCGGGTATTTTAATAATACAAAAAGGATTTGTAAATAAATAAAGTTTCATCACCTCAAAAACGAATTTCGAAAGATAAAAATATCCTTATTTAAAGATTAAGCAACCTTAGTCGACTCCCGATCGTTTAAGTAGCGCATCCGAAACAATTTCCCCGAATGGGAATTTTCCAGGTACCTACAGATTGTCGACTCCACTGGGGACTTAAAACTTAAAAAGAGGGTAAAACTTGAACAAATTGAATTGATTTGAAATTGTAAAAGGGAGAAGTTGATTTATTTCGCAATTTTATTATTCTTTTCAGGCATCCTTTGCATATCGCGCCACTAATCGTGTCTTTTGACACGTTAGCACAAAGGCGACGATTTAAGTAATAACTAGGACTTTTCCCCCGAGAGCGGGCGGCTACTACTTGTGTGATGCACCCTACATCGCCAAACATTTGGTCTCTCCTCTCCTCATGTTATACTCAAAAGGCTTCCTTGAAGCCCGACGAGTAACACTTCACACTCCTTACCCACAAATTTTTAGGGGTAAGGTGAACCGAGGCGAGAACGTGCGGTAAGCCATGTTAACCCAACCATAGTAATCCATGAATATAGAGCCTTGGTTTAGGGTACCCTTCATGTTGTGTGCTATGTGCTATGTGTACCCCTTCCCCTTTTCTTTTTGGACTTTAATTTATAGACTTTGTTCTAGTCCATAAAAAATTCATTGGGTTGAGAAAATGATTATTTATTAATAAATATAATTAACTCAAAGGCATTATGGTTAGCCCAAGTGGAAGGGCCCATTTATGTTTGAAAGTTGATTATTTTAATTAATAAATAAAAATGGACTCACCTTTGATGATATTATATGACCCTTTATGATGTTTTCTTAATAGGTCCCAAAAAAATTAAAAGTCCAACAAAGTTGATGGATAATGTTTTAGACTGTATAATAGTCATTAGGCTTGAGTAAATTAATTTATCAATTTAATTAATAAGTCCATCATATTTATGGTCGGCCCGTTGTCAGGCCCAACCATATTGGATTTGTCAATTAAGCCCATAAGTTAATTATAACTCGCCTATTGTTGACTTTATTCAGGCCTTTACAATGTCCATTTCCCTTGAGCTAAAAATGTATATATATAAGCAAAAATAAAAACGAGTCGTTAGTCTTGTCGATTCTAGTCCGCATAATAGCCAACATAGTTCGAGCTGTCTAGAATTGTTGGGCCAAGTTACGGATTCTCCTTAAAACGGTCGGCCTGTGGATTGGGCCCATCCAAATTGAGAAACACTGACTTATGCCTTTCAATTTATGATCTACTTGCTATGTGTGACTTTATTCGGCCCTTTATAATGTCCAGTCGTTAGGTCTATATAGAGTTAGGTCAGGCACTCCCAAAAAGTGGGTGAGTCTCTTATGTCACATATAGGTGTCAAGTTTGTTAGGATCATATAAGTCCCTTAGGGCATGCATGCATTGGCTAGTATGTGTCGGAGTATGTCATCGAGTGTCCTAACTTTGAATTTCCATGCAGACATCATTGGTGATAGACTCCGAGCCCACATCCGAGATCCGCGTACTGGCCGCTTGATTTCAAGCCCTCACTACGATCCATCTGCAACTCGTGACTGCATAATGTCTGGAGAGCAATTCCAAGAGGTCCCGGTTCAGAGCACTGAATCTAACATCATGAAACATCTAGAGGATCTCTACCCCAAAATGTAAGGTCTGGTCTTCGCCAACACCTTAGAGGAAGAACAGAAGATTGGGAAAAGACTGAGTGAACAACAACAAGTGATGGATGGTATGCTACAGGCCATCACAAAGATCAATACCAAATTAGGGCTGAACACCGAAGAGGATGATGAAGATACCCATGGATATGACCCTGAACCTGAGCTCATCAAGACATCATCAGACTCTGGAGGGATAGAGACATCCAAAACAAAGGTTAATACTCCAGAAGTATCAAAGCCTACAAGGGACCCTGCTGTCAAGGCCCTTGAACAGAAGCTGGAAAGCCTCACCAAGGCAATGAGCACTATGTCGGCCTTCGTCGACAGGTACATGGAGGTACCCTTGCCTGTTCAGTCCGTTCTCAAGGTCATTGATAAGATTGAGGTGCCAAACATCAAGTTCAAACCCTTTGAGAATCCCGCTCACCATATTAAGAGTTCAGAGATTGGCACCCTTAAACCGAATTGATGTCGATTTATACTCCACAGTCTTCCCATCCACTCTAGATGCCCAAGCCAAACTGTGGTATCATGCTTTATCACCCCAAGTCAAGGCTGACTGGAATGAGTTATTCAAAGCTTTCATTAACCATTACAGTCACATCCAGAAGAAGCAAGCCACGGTGGACGACCTAACTACCATGAAGCAGCGGGATGACGAATCCTTTTTGGATTACTTTGAAAGGTGGCATACCAAGTTGTCCCACATCAACGAGACCATCCCGCTCCGATTGCAGCTATCTACTTTCAAGCAAGGGCTCAAGAGCAACTTGTCTAAGCACTTGGGTTCCCACGTCATTAAAGATTTTGACTACTTGAAGGACATTTGTGTTCAACTAGAGGCAATACATAATGACAAGACCACTTCGCCTGGGTGGAAGGGATCTAGCTCCAACATGAGAGCTACTAGTGCGGCTAGCCAGCCTCCTAAGATTGTTGAGACTAATTCTGTCCAACACAAGAGTCCTTATGTGCCGAAGTATGAGACTTACACACCGCTGGACGTTCCTTATTCTCAGGCTCTTGATCGACTAGTCATGAAGGGTATCCTAGTTTTACATTTACCAAAAGAAGAGCCAGAAGTTAAAGGTAGGAATTGGGATGCCAACCAAATTTGCAGGTACCATCGCTGCTGAGGGCATGATACGGAAAAGTGTTGGACTCTTGAGAACAAGATAGAAGATATGATAAGGGTAGGGACACTCCCGATGCCAAAGGCTTCTAAGAAGCCCAACAACCAAAACAACCCTATGCCTGAGCATGCAGTCGCTATCTTTTGTGGAGATTCATGCTTTGACCCTTCCTCTTTGATTGTGGAATTAGGTAAACCTATCCCGGAAATATTTGGAATCCATGAAGGTCTATTCATACATGGCATTTGGGATAGTGACGACAATCACGAGCATGAGCATTCTGAGAAAGAATGGATCGAATCGGATGAACCAACATCAGACAATGTGGCATTTCTTACTCGGTCTGGTCGCCACAACAACAGGAACGCCACCATTGTAGTGGTTGTCCCTAACCCTACACCAGTAGTAGGTAATGACAATCAGGTTCCTCCAGAAGATCCTTTCCTCGCCCAATTTAAAAGGACTAAAGCCGAGGTCACCATTTGACAGCTCATATGCACATCACAAGTCCATTGATAAAAAATGTTGGATGCCCTTACTGCACTAACAGTACCTCCTACAATGACTCATGAGTCCTTGGTTGCTCATGTGACCATCCATCAAGAGGTAATTACTTTCGGAATTGAAGATCTACCTCAAGGAGGAGCATCCCACAACAAAGCCCTGTACCTTACAGTGCAATGCTCCAACAAGACTATCCCACTGGTGTTGGTCTACAATGGTTCAGCTGTGAATGTGTGCCCTTGGAGGACAACATAAAAGTTGGGGGTTCAACAGCAACACTTGGCTCTAAATGGGGTCCAACTCAGAGCTTACGACAATTCCCCTCGAAGGTCGGTTGGTCCATAATATTACCCAACACCACAGGAAATATCACTCGGAATATGGTGTTCTTAGTACTAGACATCTCGACTTCAATTTGCTTCTAGGGAGGCTGTGGCTTTACGAATGCAACACTATAGTATCTACCTTGCACCAGAAGGTGAAAATGATGGTTCAAGGCCAAGTAATTACCATCTCGGGAGAACCCATCAATGTTGTCTTTACTCCCAAACAGTCAACCTTGGACGTGGGGCATAGCTCGATGGACGAAGAACTTCACAGCTTTGCGATTGTGGCAGTTTTGAGCAAGGATGAAGCTCCTTTTGACTTCGATCCCTACTCAAACCCCAAAGTGCACGCTATTCTGAAGAAGCAAGGTTTCTTTCCTGGAATGCCATTAGGAAAGAACCACAAGAATAAGATTTCTCCTGTGATCAAGACATTTAAGCAAAAAGGGAGATTCGACTTAGGGTACAAGCCAACTGAGAAGAAGGTCGTACTTGCAAAAAGGGCTATAGCTCAGTAGAAGAGGATGGACAATCCTCCTACCTTGTTACAAACAAAGCCTTATCCACTTACTTTGAATGGAAAATTTGTTAGGGAAGGCAATGACTTTCCTTACTATGGGTTCCCTGAACCATTCTACCTAACGAACAAAGGAGTTCAAGTTGCTGGATTAGAGATCTTCAATGACTGCTCCATTAATATCGTTACTGTCTTTGTTCCCGCTCGGGACAAACAGCCACCATTAGAATGGACTCATCTTGCTGGGAGCAACATATTTGGCATGTTGTTTGGACAAGAAGCCATCCAAGAGAAGTCTGAAGCTGACACCATTATTGCTGCACTATCCAACCCAAGCTTTGATCCAAGCTTTATGATCACTGAAGATGGAGGAGCTAAGGCGATCTCATGGGTTGATGCTGATGAGAATAGTTTTGTTTTATCTGTAGGAGAGTCTATTCCTAAGGGCATAGAGTCAGGTCCCAAGGGTCTAGAGTCTGACGAGTCTGGTCTTGAGTCTACTGGTGATGTATTTCTTTTTGCATTCAATAAGATGAAGATTTCAGCTTACTCTGATTCTTCTCTCCCCTCTTCCCTGAACTGTTGCGCCAACAATAATCTTGAATTTAATGAACCTTTAAAAAAATTTTCTAATGAACATGAGCATAAAATGGCGGTGTTGGAAGACATCATCACCATAAATGTGGGCACAGAAGAACAACCTCGGGAGTTGAAGATAGGTAGTTCGCTCACAGTAGAAGAACGTGTAGCATTTGCAGAACTTCTGAAGGAGTTTGTGGATGTATTCGTATGGTCTTACGAGGACATGTCGTGGATTGACAGGGAAATTGCGGAACATACTATACCTTTGCTCCCTAATGCAAAGCTGGTTCGACAACAGGCTAGGAGGATCAAGCCTGAATGGGCTAAGAAGATCGAAGAGGAAGTGATCAAGCAACTCAATGCTAAGTTTATCAAAGCAGTTCAGTACCCTGAATGGATCGCTGACATCGTCCCAGTGCCTAAAAAAGACGGGAAAGTGTGCATGTGTGTAGACTTCCGAGACCTTAACAAAGCTAGTCCCAAGGATTGTTTCCCCTTACCTCACATTGATGTGTTTGTGGATAACACTTGCGGACATGAGCTCTTTTCCTTTATGGACGGATATGCTGGGTACAATCAAATAAAAATGGCAGAAGAAGATATGGAGAAAACCTCATTCACCACCCCATGGGGAACGTACTGTTACATGTGCATTTTGGTCTTAAGAATGTTAGGGCTACATATCAAAGGACTGCCAACACTCTACTTCACGACATGATGCATAGAGAAGTACAGGTCTATGTGAATGGCATGATAGTCAAGTCCAAGACAAGGGAGGAACATATTCCTAACCTCCGCAAGTTCTTTCTATGACTTCGTAAGTATAAGACGCGACTTAATCCAGCAAAGTGCACCTTTGGTGTTACCTCTAGAAAGCTGCTAGGCTATGTGGTTAGCCAATGAGGCATTGAAGTTGATCCTTTAAAGATAAAAGTCATCCAAGATTTGCAACCGCCTAGGGCAGAAAAGGAAAAAAGGGGTTTTCTAGGGCGAGTACAGTATATCAGTAGGTTTATCTCAAAACTTACCATGACTTGTGAACCTTTGTTCAAGAAGTTGAAGAAGGGAAGTAAAATAGAATGGGATGATCAATGTCAAGTTGCTTTTGATAAAATCAATGAGTATTTGTAGCGTCCTCCGGTCCTCATGCCTCCAGTACCAGATGAGCCTCTACTCCTTTATCTTATAGTGACCAGCTCCGTAATGGGGGCTATGCTGGCTCAAAAGGTAAAAGGTCAAGAGAGCGCCATCTACTACTTAAGCAAGAAATTTCTAGACAATGAAAGTAGATATGCTGATATAGAGAAGATGGCTCTTGCATTGGTATGGGCCACCAAGAAGCTGAGATATTACATGCTTTTACATACCGTATATGTCATAGCTGAGAATAATCCCATCAAATTCATCATGGAGCAACCTACTAGCAACAACCGCATCGCTCGATGGGTTGTCATGCTTTCAGAATTCAATCTTCAGTACTTACCCCAGAAATCCATCAAAGGGCGAGTTGTTTCAGATTTCCTGGCTGCTTCACCATCACAAGAACCTTCAAGCACTCACTTGGAATTCCCAGATGAAGACGTTTACCTTACTGATGACATTACATGGGAAATGTATTTCAACGGAGCTTCTAATCAAATGGGTTGTGGAGTAGGAGTCTTATTGATCTCTCCAAAAGGGGCACACGTCCTTGTATCTGTAAAACTTGATTTTGACGCCACTAACAATGTCGCTGAATACGAAGCATGTATCAAGGGTTTACAAGCCGCTTTGATCTTAGGTATACGCCATATAAACGTCTTTGGAGATTCTAGCCTTATCATCAATCAGACTAAGAACACATGGAAGGTCCGAAATGGATGCCTTATGGCATACCAGCAGAAGCTCTTGGGACTTGCTGATCAATTTGAGAAGATTAGTTTCCAATACCTTTCTAGAGATCATAATGAATTAGCCGATGCTCTAGCCAAGCTATCTTCGATGATATCAATCCCATCAGGCATGCTCCAATTACCAGTAACAGTAGAGCGACAGTCTGAATCAGCATATGTTTGCACTATGGAGACATAAGAAGAAGAAACTAAGGAATGGTTTCATGACATATACAATTTTCTTCGGAAGGGAGAATATCCAGCTGAGCTAGATGCTCGAGGACAACGGGCAATCAGGTCTTTAGCAGCATAATACTGCTTGATCCAAGATCGCTTGTACAAGAAATCGCCTACAGACATCAATTTGTTGTGCATCGATGCTAAAAGTGCAAAGGAAAACATGGCACCGTACATGGAGGAGAGTTTGGATCTCACATGAATGGGCGCATGTTAGTGATGAAGATTCAAAGAGCTGGTAATTATTGGTCAACTATGGAGGCAGACTGCTTGGATTTCGTTTGAAGATGCCACAAATATCAGGAGTATGCCAACGTGCAGCAACAACCTCCTTCATATCTCACCACTTTGACATCTCCGTGGCCATTTTCAGTATGGGGTATCGATATCATTGGTAAGATACACCCAACAAGAATGGGAGGTCATGAATACATCCTGGTCGCCATTGATTACTTTACTAAGTGGGCAGAGGCAGCCTCTTATGCCAAACTCACATCCAAACAAGTGGCCAAATTTATCCTTCAAAACATCATATGCCGATATAGAGTGCCTCATGATATCATCAACGATAATGGAAGCCATTTTTGGAAAGAAGTGGAAACTTTGCTTGTCACTTACCATATTCAGCATCACCGGTCTTCACCATATCAACCTCAGGCCAATGGAGCTGTAGAAGCAGCCATTTTGGAAAGAAGTGGCAGGAATCATCAAGAAAATGGTTGTTACTTACAAAGATTTGCGTGACAAACTGGCATTTTCCTTATGGGGATATCGAACTTCTATGCGAACCTCTATAGGGGCAACACCATATTCATTAGTGTATGGGATGGAAGTAGTCTCGCCAATTGAATTGGCAATCCCTTCGCTATGAATAGTGGCAGAAAGTCAATTGCCAGAAGCTGAATGGGCTTGGGCAAGGTTCGAGGAGTTGGTGTTGGTGGATGAAAGGCGATTGAAGGCATTACATAAGGTACAAATATATCAAAGTAGAAACGCCCGCGCTTTTAATAAGAAAGTGAAGAATCGCGCGCTTTAAGAAGGTGATTTGGTGCTTAAGGAAATGAGGGCACCTATACAATACCCAAGGGGAAAATTTGCACCCAATTGGAAGGGTCCTTATCTAATTAAGGACATTTTACCGGGAGGAGCAACTCGACTAGCTACTATGGGTGGGGAAGATGTGATTCAGCCTACGAATTCAGATCAGCTCAAGCAATATTATGCTTAATATAACCAAGCAACTGGAAAACAAATTTTCTAACTCTTGGTTTATATTCAATGAATGCTCATGAAAAGAAGAAGAAATAAAATTTGTGAGAACACAATAATTGTGAATAATATTCCTTTTTTATTAATAATGCAAGTACACCGCTTGTAAATAAGAAAATTCAAAAGACAAAATTAAATAAAAGATTATTTTGGCAAAACAGCTTCAGTTCCTTCATTCTTCTCATCCATCTTCTAATCTTGTTTCACTTTGTCCGCTTCGCCAATGGTCTCATGGTCGGTCTCTATGTCTCTAGGTTCGCTTGGGTCTTCCCCTTTGTCCTTGGGTCTGTACGCTTGCCTACTTGATTTCCGTGTCTCCACTCTCGGACCAAGCTAATCTTTTGTAGTGACTTTTGCACCTAATCGGTCCTTTACCGATGTATGAGGACCTAACCTCTCTTTCATGGATGTATGTCCTCTTCTTGCCTGTCGAGCACGACGAGACTCAATGGCCGCAATCAGCCATCCCTGGTAGCCTGCGTCAGGATATTGTGATATGTTTGCTTTGATGGAGCCTTAAGAGTTGGTCTTCTCTCCTAATTATTTTAGCCATGACTCCATCACTGAACTACGAAGCTTCAATTGCTTGGGGGCTTCACACAGCAGTTCAGTAATGTTTTGCTTGCGACCCATTTGCCTTCGCATCCGCTCCGGGAAGTAGTATGTCATGTGCGTCAAACTAGCAATGTACACATAAGCGTTGTGTGAGTCAAGGGTCACATACTCATAGATGTGCCACCATTCGATCCACCATGTGATATCACAAGGCTCCTTTAGGTAAATGATCCATTCCGTTACTGAATGAAGTTTGGTGTATTTTCTCTTCCTTTGACAATAGTTCGCCAATGCCGAAGGTGTTCGAGGCTCCTCGATGAGGCCCAAGTGCTCCATCAGCCATATCTGTCCGTAAAGTTAGCAAGGGTTATTATTGCATGACAATTATTCCCAAACAAACGAAAATAAAAAAAATAAAAAAACGGTAAAACCCCAGCGGGTTTTACGTTGGGTTTTACAAACAGTAGAGGGGCGAAGAAAAAATAACGGGAAAAAGAAAGGAGGAGAATGGTGTGCCTGAAGTAGTAAAGAACTCCCACGAAGTTCATGCTCCGGATTAGGATTGTCCAAGCCCATCATGGTCTCCGCTAGCATCAGTGCACCGGATTGTAGCCTCGGGCCATGTCTTCAACGATTTGAATCAGGCTCGGTGGACCCGTTCTCTAGCCACCATGATAGAAGCACAATTCTCTGAGAAGACATAACACGAGCGCCCGCAGTCGTATCACCGGACCATATTCTAAAGTTTTCAAGGGATTGAAAGTATTCCACTATGGTTTGGAAATGTACCTTTTCGCCAAAAAGAGCACTTCCTATGACCTGGGATGGGAGACACTGCGGCTTCTTATACTGTTTACTGACGTCGATAGATGTTGGCGGAGACGTCGGTGGCGCAAAATGGTTCGTCTCGAGAATAGAGGACCACTCCTCTGGAAGAGGGCATAGCCTCTTCAACGATAAGTGAAAGACATGCATTTTAGAATCCCAAAAAGTCTCCGGCGCTCGGAGGAAGTCGTAGTTTACTCTCACTTGTCGAAGGCTCAACAAGTTCGTCAGTTTGTACCTCCCGAGCTCCTTCTTTTCATCCTTGAATAAAGCGCTCATCCAAGTAGTGAGTTTCTTCTCGAACGCCATGGAAACTTTAGAGGATTTTGGTAGACTTTGGTGAGTTTTGGTGAAGGCTTTCAAGTAGAGATGATGAATGAAGTTCAATTACACAAAGGAGGTATTTATACATAATCACCTAAGATCAAAATGGAGCAAAATCACCAAGAAACGGTCATATTGTCGTTGCCCCCCCAAATCCCATGATTTTAGCTCCATCATCAAGGGCTAGCAAAAAAAAAAAATTTACAAAACCCGCTGGGGTTTTGTTTGATCCAGATCCGCACGCGCGCTGGGACCAGCCCAGGTCTCCCTATTTCAGCCGACAAAACCCCCTGGGGTTTCGATGCGGTCCAGGCCCAATCTCCAACTTTTATAGCCCGCATTCCTTTTGAAGTCAATTGGGTCGTTCTCCGTTGTGAACTAAAGCGGCCCAACCGTGTATCTTTTATGTCTCGAGTTTTGTTATTGGCCCAATGATGCTTGGCTCCGAAAGTTTTGCTCGAGTTTACTCCAACACTTAAGTTTTATGTTTTCTTTTCTTTTCTTTTCTTTTTGAGGAAGCGGGATTAATTAGGACTAATCCCATCCTGTAGAAAATCATTCGAAGATGCATTAATAAAATATAAAGAGTTGTGCATACATCGAGTCCTGCATTAAATAAAAATGAAGAGACATTAAAATTAAAATTAAAATTAAAATTAAAAAAAATAGTACAAAGAGTTTTTGCATTGCATTGCATGAGTGTTCACCACAGGGAGCCCGAATCGCCGCTATCCTCGACCAGATCATTACCTGCATTTGAAGTTCCGGCATTGGAGGCGCCCGCAGTGCCAAAATAAGTGTCCCAAGAATAATAATCAAGGTCGGCAGAGGCCCCAAAGCTTGAGAATGTCGGAGGAGGAGGAGTTTTTGTGTCTGGATCGGAGAAGGCTCTCCTTGAGGAGTCGGGTATGTCCTCGAAGGAGAAGATCTAGAAGATTCCTACAAGGCCGCCAACTAAGAATGCTTTGGGACATGCTAACCAAAAGAAGGGGTCGGCCAAGCAGATTCTGTCACATGACCAGGGGCTGGCCAACCTAAAGAGAGGTGGATCCTCCTAGCCAGGAATGCTGAGGCGTAGGCCACTCTTCCGAACCCATGGGCCATGAAGGACCCATCCTAGGAGCCGGAACAGGCCATCCGGCAGAATGAGAACCAGAACCAAAAGAGGGAGCATTACAAGGTGCAGGATGCGAAGTAGCGTCATCTGCTAGGGCCTGATCGCCAGGATACCCTACAGATGCACCTGAGTCGCGATCCCTCACCACTATCTCTCGACCTTGGCGAGCAGAACGCACCTAAGCTGGAGTGCGGTGAGAATGAGAGGGTCGGTATATGGCGCTAAACTCTGAAGCATCCTCCAACCAGTATGAATGAGGCTGGGTGTCACCACCATAGCCAGCGCTGTGATACGACCCTCCTTGATCAAAAGGCTCCTCCAAAGACATTTGAGCCATGTCCTCTTCCATGCTCGGAGGACGACGACCCCTGTTGCCAGATCTACTACGGTGAGACCCGAATGAATGCTGACCTTCAACTAAAATGCCTTTATCATGACCCTCTGGTACAGCTGCCAAGGAAGGACGCGAAGACCCACCAACCTCTTCCCGAGATCGGCCTCGAGAAGAGTACTCCCCTACTGAAGAGTTTTGTGGAGGCTTTGTGTGAGGAAGAACCACGTTGGAGCGTCGCGACGGTTTCCTAGGAATAGACTCTGCATCAGCCTCCATATCCTTGCCTCTAGCCTCATTGCCTTGACATCTACCAGAGCCAGAGAACACCGATCAATGTGTTTCCTCACAGTGCTCCACTCCTTGGTCATGCGGCGGATGATGGACCACCTTGGCTGAAAGAAGGCAAAATCAGGGTTATCCACAAGTTAAGTGAAGGACAATAAAGAGGCAACATAAAATGAAGATTACTGGTTTGCGTTCGAATTCCTGTAATGCGGAACACTCGCTGCTATGCTCCACATCCAAGAAACCGCCAATCTTGTCCTCCCTTGGTGGAACCTCCACCTCAGCGGCCTTGGCATAAGGCCCCAGCTGTAGATTTCCTGGTTAGAAGTCAACCAAAGCATGACAAAGGAAGAAGGCGAAAAATACATACCACTCTAGGAGCCTAGCGACTGAGATACCGCGCGAATTCCTCATCAAATCGATCTTGCGGGACACCATTGATGAAGTTATCAAAGTCTTGACCTTGAATCATGTTCCTCAGAACACCCGGGTCAACGCGCCATGGTTCAAACATATGCTCTAGAGGATCCAAGGGGATGAGACCAGGATGACCGCCCAGGATCTGCCTCGAGGCGCTCTCTCCCAGGTGCCACATGTAACCTGAGGGCCCCTAAAATAGGAGGCTAAGGCGAGTGTCGTGCTCTACCAAGTGCAAAGGGGTTGGTAGTCCTCCCACATTGAAATCAACCCAAGGGCGCCAGTTTACTTGATCCTACAGAAGGAGAGAAGCGTTCAAGATTAAAATGCAGATGAAAATGAAAGAAAGATGTTGGGCGTAAAGAAAATACCGCAGTAAGGTTGTCCAGTGCACAATGAATGAGGTCGAGGCTTCCAGGCTTGTACTTCTTGTTATGAATGCCCTCAGTAATCCAACGCAGCAGCTGGCACCGTCCTATCCCTTTTCGATCGAACACTCAGAGACAAAATGTATTCATGTGCCCATGACTGCATGAACATAATGTTAAAGAGAGAAGAAAAGAGGATGAGCATTAAAGTGAGAAGAGTCTCCGGTACTTACCTCGGGCACCTTTCACAGGGAAAGACCATACTGAAAGCAAGTTTAAGCCTCATGAAGATAGACAGGCTTGTCATTTTGCAAAAGTTTCACGCCGCGACGAAGCCCATGAATGAAGTTCGCATAGGCCGCCTTGCGCCAATTCAAGTTTCGAATATTGTCAAAATTCAGGAGATTTCGAAACCACGTCAAGACGATGTTATCTCCGCGGTTGGCAATGAGAGTAGCGGAAATGATATACGCCAGAAAAATAAATCGGCGCTGTATGTCAGGCAAGTTTTGAAAACTGGCGTCACGAATAGCCATTTCAAAGTGCGTATAGGAAAGGTTGGAAAGGCCTTGCCTCTGACCCAGGCATGCTGACACTAGACATAGCATGTCCAAGACTGCTGGAGGAATGACTGCATCAAAAACTATATCATGCCCACCCCAAGAGAGACCAGTAATCATGATAAAATCTTTGGGAGTGACAGTCATCTCACCCATGGGCAAATGGATGGTATTGGTCGTATCCCAAAACCTCTCAGCAATTGCCCACCCTATGATCTGGAAAGTCCGACCCTTCCAGGCCGAGAAACATTTCCAGAATGGCATGAAACCCGTTGCAGTCAATGTCTCACGCACAAAGTTCCCAGGGATTGATTCGACAACTTTCAGGGGATCTTTCAAAGCACCGGGGGTTTTCAGGGGCAGCAAATAGAATTTCAGAATCTTGGGCCTAAACACAGTCTTTCGGGCTCTAGCCGTACCAAGCACAAACACTGGGCTCACAGCCATAGCCCACGAGACAATACTCACGACCTAGCAAAAAATGTTAAAACCCGCTGGGGTTTTGTTTGCCAAATGGGCCACATGTTCGACCTAACTGGCGCGCCAAAGGCCTACACTAAGGATAAAACCCACCGAGGTTTTATTTTCTCCAGCGGGCCACTTTCTGGTCGATTGGGCCGAGGACATAGGCCCAAGAGGAAATTGAAATCTGCCATGGTATATGGGACTGGTTAAAAATTAGGTCCATTTTGCAAGTCGGATTTTCGGTCAGGATGCATAAGTAAAAGGAGTTTTCAATATCCTAAAGCCACGAATATGCATCAATTTAAAGCATGCTTAAAATAGTTAAAAATCGACAAGACATGAAAAATAAATTCGTGTTTGCTCATTTTTACACTAAACTAAGCATAAGAGAAAATTTAGAAGTTACCTTGCCATGAGAACGGATAGTTCTAGGACTGAACAGTGAGATCGGAAGGAGCTGCCTCCGTACCGGAAATAAAGTTTCGCCGAGAGGACATTTCGTGGGGCCATGCCGCCGTATGAGGAAGAGGAGGATTCCTGTGGCTCCGGGGTTGCATCTTCTAAAACCTGAACTTTCTTCTTCCAAAAGAGCAATTTTTTAAGAAAGAAACGAAAGCTAGGATAGAAGGGTTGGGTGAATGTGAACCGTTCGTTTTTAGGACCCACCTCGAGATGGCAAATGTGTTTTATTGGCCGAAAATCCAAGGGTCATCACCTTGCTACCCAAAGGAGAGACAAGGTGGCGTGGCTAGCTCTTGTCCACATATGGGTTGGGCCCACTTTGATTCCACCCACAAAAAAAAAGGAGAAAAATGCATAAAACCCACTGGGGTTTTACAGTTTCCTGGCCCAGTTTCGCGGCCCAGCTTTCTTCGTCAGCCCAGAGAAGACAATAAAACCTGCCAGGATTTTAGCAATGCCACAGCCTAAATTTCGTGGCCCAAGCTTATCGCGGTCTGTTGAAAACATTTTGTTCAATCCACACAGTCCAAAACTGCCGGTCCAAAAGATTGTGGCCTAAGGGTTTCCGAGGCTCAGGTAAAAATCTGAACCAATAATCCCTCTTATATTTCAGAAAAAACTAACACTTCATTTTCTTGTGATTTTCAGGTCACCGCTAAAAGGGACCATTCACCACTCAGTGCCGCATAAAAGAGCACCAACAACAGTCGTCCAAAGGTTGCCACCTAAAGGCCTCCGATGATATCGTCATCATCTTCAGTCGTCCAACGGTTGCCACCTAGAGGCCTCCGACGACATCATCGACATCTTCAGTCGTCCAACGGTTGCCACCTAAAGGCCTCCGACGATATCACCAACAATAGTCGTCCAACGGTTACCATCAAAAGGTCTCCGACGATATCATCAGCATCTTTAGTTGTCCAATGGTTGCCACTTAAAGGCCTCCGACGATAGCGCCGATATCATCCGTCTTCCGGTCGCCACATAAAATAGCACCGACAACATCCATCTTCCGGTGCCACATAAAAGAGCACCAACAACATCCATATAATGGTCAGACATCAAGCAGACAGCATCTCAGGCTACTTTGACCTTCATCCTATTCAGACTCGATCAAAGTGGGGGCTCTCTGTTGACACCGGAATTTGCACCAACACAATTCGGACCCATCGAAATTCAGCAAGTCATTTGGGCCAAACACCAAAATGGGTCACTGGGCCCATGGACTCAATCAAAGGTGGCCCAGCAAATCAAAACAGCCCAAGTTATAATATAAAACCCGCTGGGATTTTAATAAACCTCAGGCAGGCCCAAGAAGCGGATCCGGCCCAGGGAAAACGAATAAAACCTGCTAGGGTTTTATCCGGCCCAAGAGAAATAAAACCAGCTGGGGTTTTAATCTCAGGAGAGACGCGCCTTTTGCTAGCCACGTCAACGATCCGTGTGAAGGAAATTAAAACCCGCTGGGGTTTTAATCTTCAACTCTGGCACCAAAATCATCCCATGCAATCCCATGAAAAAAGCCCACGTGAATTGACTTTGCTTGACTGAGCTCAAAACCCGCTGGGGTTTTCCTTTTGTATGGTGAAGAACACATGATCATAGGGATATGTCTCCCTCCATTTCCCTCCAAATCTTCCACCTCCTTCACCTATATATACCCCTTTTATTCCACCCTCATTTCATCAACTACTCTCATGAACTATCATCAATATACTCATACTCTCTCCATATTCTATTTCGCTCTTATAATCACTCTTATCATATCTACATCACCATTCCTACACTACTCTTCTAACCACATACACCCTTCTATACAAGCTCCAAACCAAAGGTGAAGACAAGGGATCCACTTTCATCTCATCCATCACCCGTAAGCAAGGTTCGATTTCATTATTATTATTGTTGTATTTCGTCGTGTAATTTATGCTTTAATTCCCTTACTTGTACATGTTGTATTTTGTAAAATAAAACCTCTTCATCTTTTATATTGCATGATCATGAATATAATATCATGAAATTAATTAAACTTCTCCCCGCTCTTTTTCATTTCAAAGTTCGATTTTAGTAGAGTCTGTTTTCTAACAGGCAGATTCGAGAGTTCTTATAATTCACGAATTCATAACCTTACCACCGAACTTAGATATCGGGTTTCGTAGACCGGAGTTATTCATTTTTGTGGTATGTAGATTTCCTTAAATCGGTTGGCGACTCTTTTACTATTTTACAAATCTTTTAATTATTTAAAATATACGATTTTGCATTAAAATAATTATAAATTATTTAATACCATTTTTTTTACTAATCCAAGGCCACCTGAGAGAAAATAGGCCAGAAGTTAGTAAAACCCCATCGGGTTTTACTAATTTTCACCCATTTTCTCTGGGCCGAGAAAGCGCCTGGCCCAGTCTAGAAAATGCTAAAACCCCAGCAGGTTTTAGCATCTTCTGGCGGCTCATTTGCTTCCTTTTGGGCCTGGATCCGATAATGAGCCAGTATTAAATTGTTAATAAAATATTTTGGTGCAATTTTGGGTATTTTAATAATACAAAAAGGATTTGTAAATAAATAAAGTTTCATCACCCCAAAAACGAATTTCGAAAGATAAAAATATCTTTATTTAAGGATTAAGCAACCTTAGTCGACTCCCGATCTTTTAAGTAGCGCATCCGAAACAATTTCTCCGAACGAGAATTTTCCGGGTACCTAGACTTTCGTGTTACTATGAGTTGATGGATTAGTAAAAAAAATCATATTTTGATCTTGTCGGACAACAGTTTCATGAATGAAATCAGTAACAACAAGCAAGGGTGTGTCTGATGTATCTGTTAAACCATGATAGGGACAAATCTCCTCATAAAAAACAACATCTCTTGACATAATGATTTGTTTAGTGACTAAGCCAAGCAATTTGTATGTTTTCTTACCAAAAGGATATTCAAGAAAAACACATGGATGAGCTCTAGGTTGAAATTTATCACGATTTCTTTTCAAGGTAGAAGCATAAGCAAGACATCCAAAGGATTTTAAGTGATCATACGAAGGTTTAACAAAGTATAACATTTCATATGGACTTCTTTGATTACGAATAACAGTAGGCATACGATTTCTCAAGTAAACTACAGTCAATAAAGCTTCTCCCCAATACTTATTAGGAAGCTTTAATTGGAAAAGAAGTGCTCTTACAATTTGAAGAATGTGCTGATGCTTTCTTTCAACCATCCCATTCTGCTGAGGTGTATCAACACAAGTAGTTTGATGTAAAATACGTTTTTCCTCGTAGAAAAGCAAAGCATTTGAATCTTTAAATTCTAATCCATTATCTGTTCTGATTATTTTCACAGAAGAATTATATTGCTTTTCAACAAAATTCACAAAGGATTTAATCAAAAACATAGCACTACTTTTTATTAGTCATCAAATGTACCCAAGTACACCTAGAGTAATCATCAACAATTGACAAAAAATAAGAAGCACCATCATGAGTTTTGTAAGGACAAGGCCCCCATATATCTATATGTAACAACTCAAAACACTTGGAGGATTTAGAAGTACTTGTAGGAAAAGATTGTCGGTGCAATTTTGCCATGGGACAAATCTGATAGCATCTGAATTTGGATTTTGACGAGGAGAAAACACCAGTGGTTTTAAGCTGTTCAAAGCTAAGGGTAAATGACCCAATCTGAAGTGTCATAACTCTGCTTTACTGAGACAAGCGATAACATTGCAGTTCTTGGTATTCTGATATTGTACTTCATGATCCAGTAGATACAATCCTTTGCTTTGTTTACCAAGGTGGAGAAGTTTCTGAGTATTGAGGTCCTGAAGAAAACAAGCTTCAGGAGTAAAGACAACAAAAGCTTTAATTTCTTTAACAATTAAGTTTGTGAAGAAACAAAAGATTAAATTGGAAATCTGGAACATGATGAACATTATGAAGCCTTAAACCGAGTCTCCACAATAAAGAACCTATATGATGAATAAGAGCTTTGTTTCCATTAGGCATAACAATAAAACAAGATTTAGAAAGAGGAACAATATCATGAAGAAGAGATAGATTAGGCGTTACATGATTGCTAGCTCCACTGTCAATGATCCAAGATTGACTATCATCTTTAGTAAAAAAACACAATAGCTACAGGTACCTGCAAAGAAACCAGCAACCCCTTCTTCATAATGATTCTTGTCATTAATTTGTTGTTGCTTCTGTTGTTGAATCAACTGAACCGCATGTATCAACAGTTGGTCATATTGATGGCTTGATATTGTAGGAATCTGATGTGAAGGTGAATTATGCGAATTCTTCTGCACAACTGTGGAATTGTCATCTGTTTGGGCAAGTGCAACAACTTGTTTGGCCTTATAATTACTATTTCCAGGTGCATAGCCATGGAGCTTGAAACACCTTTGTATGGTATGTCAATTTTTCTTGCAAAAATCACAAAACAAAACAGCTCTTTGCACAACTCTATCTTGATTCTAATTCTGAGATGCTTGCCCAGTTTGAGGTTGAAACTGTGACTTCTGAAAATTCCTTTGAGCCTGAAACCTAGATTAAGGTTGTTGGGGCTGATATTGCGAATTTGAAGACTGTGGCCTTGAATTCAAATTCCTTTGTTGAACAACCAAAGCAATATCAGAATAAAATGCTGAAGAATTGGAACTAAACTTAGTATTACCACATAAATTCCGTTGTTTTTCTTCTTGGAACACCATTTGATAAACCTGATCTATGTTTGGCAGAGGCTTGATCATCAGAATATTCCCTCGAATTACTTTGTAACTTTCATCCAAACCAACGAGAAATTGCACAAGTTGTTGATCTTTGATCAAGCTTTGAGCTGCCATCAAACCAGGGCACTCAAGACCACAAGAACAGTTAGGAATAGTGATTAGAGTATTGTAATCATCCCACATCTTTTTGATTTTAGTAAAATACTCAGTAATAGACAAACTCCCTTGAGAAATATTCACAAGATCTCTTTAAATTCTAAGGATCTTTGTCTCGTCAGCTTCACCAAACCTTTGAGCCAATTGAACCCACACATCACGAGAACTAGCAGAAAATAAGATGCTTTGTGCAATATTTGGGATCACAACATTCATCAACCAAGATTAAACCATCTTGTCACATCTTTCCCATTGAGGAAGATATTGAATATCAGTGGGCTTAGTGTGAGTTCCCAGAAAAAATCCCAGTTTATTTTTAGCAATTAAAGCAATTTCTACAGCCTTTTTCCAATGCCTGTAATTGTCTCCATTAAGCAACTCACTAACAAGAACACTATTCGGGTTGTCTGAAGGATGCAGGTAAAGAACATGTAAAGGGTTGCTCATATCCCCAACATACAATGCAGAGTTATCTACTGCCCTTGTTTAGAGCAAAACAAATGAAAAAACTCAAGGAAGAGTAAGCAAAACAGAGGAGAAGAAACCTGGAAGAAATCAAGCTCTCCGTGGAGGCTCTGATACCATGTTAATTGATTAACAAAGAAGAGAAAAGAGCAAGAGTATTTATACTAATACAGAGAGTGTATAAAGCGTTTTTCATTTTATTGAATGAATGAATGAACATAATACAACAAGGGTATTTATACTAATAGAAAACTATATATACAACAAGAATTAAAGAAAGCTAACTAACTGAAACTAACTAATCTTTAATGTAAAACTACTCATTCTTGACAATACATATTACATGCACCTAGAGCATGTGCTCCGGGTAGATATGAGTGAACAATTATACTATTGAAAGTGAAGAACAGTTAGAGATGAATGAACAATTATGCTATTAAGAGTGAACAATGACTATATTTGGAGCACGTACTCCGGAAGCATATAATAAATTGCACATTCTTGATATAGTTAACATTAGAGTTAATTACATTTACCCTACCTGACTTATGTGGTAATAATTTTTGCACATCCGACATTTGAGAAATAATTTTCACCCTACCTGACATTTAAGTGGTCATAAATTCAAAGCCGCTCAGGTATGTTATAATTGATTTTTTATTGACTTTTCCGGTAAACTATAAAAAAATAAATATGAAGTGACCTTTATACCCTTGTTATTATCTCCTTTGACTTTCAATTAAATGTGAAATGATTTTTTGTACCCTTAGTATTAATTGCTATGGCATTTTAAAACTCAACTACTCCCCTGATTCCTCTGATTCCTCTCCCCACCCCCCACCCTCCCATACAGATTATGAAAACCTAACCCCTCCCAAACCACAATGTCTGTCTTCTACTCTCCAACATTGTCTTTTCCTTCTCAAATTAAAGGGCAGCATCGTAATTTCACATAGTGATATAGGGGTATTATTAGATTTTCCCATTTCCAATTACAAGTTACCGTATTCTTACACTAAAAATCGCTTTCACTAAATGTCAAGTAGGGTGAAAATTATTTTGCAAATGTCGGGTGTGCAAAAATTATTACCGCATATGTCAGGTAGGGTAAATGTAATTAACTCGTTAACATTTTGTAAAGTCCAATCATGCATCATGAGTTCATGATTGAGGCAAACCGCTTCCGACAGCCACCAACGACTCCATTCTCCACCACCCAGTTCGCTCTATCATCCACTCTGCTTACCTTTCTCTCTCCTCTTTCCTATATTTCATCGCGGGTTTCTTCCCGTTCATCACCGTATAGCTTCAGCCACTATGATACATCATAGCTTCCTAGATAACCCATGGGCAACTATGATTATTTTACTTTAAAAAAAAAGACAAACCAGATTCCTCAACAAATCATCACATAGTTGAGTTCACACCTTCAAGTACTTGGGAACCAATTTCAGCGAAATGAGCCATGTTATTAGAGCACCCGCAATGGTGAGCTTGAGTTTGGCTAATTGGATGACGTGTAATCTGTGGACCCCTATCAAAAGAGTCAAAATTTAACCTTTTATTTAGTTTGCTTTCCAATGGTGAGTATGAGTTTGACTCATATTAATCAAAAAAGTAAGTGGGTCCTACTTAATAATATAATTAATTTGGTTATATTGATAAAAAATGAGGTGGAGGAGGAGAGAGGAAAAACTATGATTAAAATATTATTATCTTAAACTCGCTTTCAAACTCGTCTCGCGAGATGGACGGCGAGATTCTCGTGAGACGAATCTCATTCTCACCACTGAAATGTCATACACGACCTCATTTCATTCTCATTTCATGCCACGTCAGCAATAAGTCGAATTGAAACTCACCATTACAGATGCGCTTACATCAACATTGATCACCAGCAAAAATAGTCTGTGTGACTCAATGGAAAATTAAATACGAAGAATCTAACAATCAAATCTACCAAACATAAACTATTTTACGAAAGAAAAAAAATGCGAACTATGTTGGTTAGTGGTTACTTTGTATCTAACAATTGTAAACTTTAAGTACCTTAAGACATTTTATTGCAGTAAAAGACTCAAATAGAGCTTGTAGTCTTCTGGTATCCCTGTTACATTGCTCATGTCTGTAGTATCTAATAGCTATAGTGAAAGTGAAATGACCATAATTATCCGTGGTATACCAATGATGTCGTCAAACTAGCTAGGTCTCCATAAGTGGGTTTTGTTTCACCAAAGTGTTTAAATCGAGCTTGCTCGTCTGGTTATGATCCATTAAGCCTCATAATATCACAAATATAAGATGGTTCATAACGTGGAGGGAGACAACCATCACAATAATAATAGAAAGTCTATATATTAAATTCAATAGAAAATCTTTTCAACCATTAACAAATGCCTTGCAACACCGAGAACAGATGAGCTGATAGGGGTTATTTGCATTTTGGACCCTAAATTATAAGGATATTTATTTTCTGGATCCTTGGACCCCAAAGTATAGGGATATTTATTTTCTGGACCTTAAAGTTTGTAGGTTGAAAAAAAAGGCTCGTGTACTGTTTTAATTTTTTTTCCCATGTTTGAATTTATCTCCCCATTGGTGTCAAATTTCAGGAGTAAGGTTAAAACTAATATTAAAGTTGTAATACACATCTCTTATTCATGTCGGAACTACTTAGACCCTAGGTATTTCAAGGTCTAATTAGTTCTAACATGAATAAGAGAGGTGTATTATAGCTTCAATATCAGTTCTAACATTACTCCTAAAGTTTGATACTAATCGGGAGATAAAACAAAACATGGGAAGAAAAAGAAAAACAGTACATGAACCTTTTTTTTAACCTACAAACTTTAAGGTCTTTTTTTATTCAACACATAAACTTTAGGGTTCCAAAAATAAATAATGAAAATCAAGCATCCAAAAAATAAATACCTCTATACTTGAGAGCCCAAAAAAAAAAAAAAATTAAAAAAAAAATTAAAAAAAAACCAAGGGGATAGAGGCGATGTTTTTGTCGGCCACAAACCGGGACAACCTCAGCTACAAGAGGGGCACGAGAAAAAAGTGAAAAACAAGGGAGTGTTGATTATAGTTGACCCTAATCAAAACTTGGAAAGATTACAAAATATTTTTAGTAAAAATAAAAAATTTCATATATATTTGATTACATAATACATTTAATAAAATAATATAAATTTAAAAATAAAAAAGTAAAATCAATGGTTAAGATTACTTTATCCATAATCAATGGTTAATATTCAATTTAGTTATGGTAGTCAGGAAAAAAGTTGACTACTACGTCCCTTCTGAAATTTCTTTTAACCTAGTTGAACTAGATTTTTATTATGATAAATATTTTGATGCAAGATGGTCAATAATCATCTTTCATCTCACCTAATCACTTATAAAATTAAATTCAAGTATACTTAAATCATTAAAAGGTATGTTTTATTATGTTGAGAGTTATTACAACCTATAAACAATATAAAAATAATTATTTATTTATATTTTCTCATATATATATATATATGTATATAATACTATGCGTATACTGTGTATTTTCTACTATAATTGATAAAATTATGCTATTTTATATATATTTTTTTGACCTATCTAATAAGTATTATATTCTTTTAATTGATAAATATATATAATCATTAGAGAAAAGATTATTAAAAATTAACAAAAGGTGAAATATGAACAATTCAAGATGGTTATTAACTATCTTGAGTCAAAATGTGTATCATTATCCATTATAATCCGAGCAAATTAAGTTGGTACTTCTCTTTTTTGAATGGTTTCCCTACTTTAGATTAATCTCAGAATTGTTTTTTGTTTGTGAACGTTTTAGAATAAGCCTTATTTACAATGATGATCCTAAAAATAAAATCACCTTCATCTGACTCTTTCTAGATTTTACAAAAGTACAATAAATATTGGGAGTTACTATTATTGTTGTTCTTTTTTATTTGAATTAATTAACATGTCCTTATAAAAATTTCGAAGTTAAATATTTTGTGTAATTATATTTTAATTTAATAATTATTATATGTAATTAATGGTAACAAATGAAATATTCTCTCTTTTATCCTTTAGTCCCCATGTAAGAAAATTGAACTCCTTTTATGGATTTATAAATGAAATATTTTCTTTTGTGAGTTGTGACTAATTAAAGAGCTTTAGAGCACGTACACCATGCATGTGTTTGTGGACGGGTCCCAAGCTAAGGTACATACCCCTATTCATTCTTGAGACATTTACTTATTGTTACTCTCACTATTTGTTCATTTAATTGATTTACTTTTCTCCTTGATTACTTGTCATTTTTATATTTTTAATAATAATTTTACTACTTATTCCTTTAAAAAATAACTTTAAAACCAATAATTCAACAATAATTGAGAGCACATTTATTACTATGATATATTTCTATCTAAAATTTTATGTTGCATTGGTTTTTCCGATTCTTTTCAAATTGACAAATAAAAGGGGATTGAAGGAGTATTTAATTGTCTTGATCCTAATCTTTTTAGCAATAATAGTTAGTGGGTTGTTACTTATTGTAACTTCCAATCTTCATAATTGATGAATCAACTTATAAATTACTCCCTCCATATATTCCATATGTTTTGTCTCTTAGTTGATTGTCACTGTGTTCAATATCACTGTTTGATTGATGATTTCTCATACAATATTTTCTTAACAATAACATTATTATACTTTTACAATCCTATTTTTGTTATGAATCTATTTGTAATAATTTTATATAACAAGTTATTTTAGGATGCATGCTAACAACCCTAAAGGTGAATCTTTATGGCCCAAGGATCATGTACCATCATACAATTTCAACCCAACAAAATAAAATCAAAATAACTCCCAAAATACAGTATTTTTGACAACTTTTTAGGGTATAAACAAACAGAAGAAAATAAAGATTGATTTGAACAACTCTAAAGAGTGTAATATTTGCCAGGTTAAGCTAGGTTCACTAAGAACATCACACTAGGCTCTCCCACCAAGAATGAGTCTTAATTTACCCAAGAAAATCCTACCCAAAGAGTGTTAAGAATCACCTCACTCACTAACAAAGAGATTATTAAGCACAACCACTCAAAGGAATAAGCTTATAGATTAATTTGGGGTCTCAAAATACCGTTACAATACATATTCTTCATACTGAAGTTCAATAGTTGGTTCCTTCCCTCCAAAGCCTTGATATATGTGTTGTCATTGTTAGGGAAGTTCCCAAGGAAAACACCAAATCAAGGGCCATTGAAAACCCTAATAATATACAAAGGTTAAGATTAACCCTAACTATTACACTAGTTGAGGATAGAGGGGTATTAAAGGAATATCACATGGAAAAATGAAAACTCTAAATGAAGACTAAAGGGAAAACGTAGTGTTGAATAGCTGCAAGCCCAAGAATGACACAATCATGTCATTCGCCAATATAATTGTGTCCACCTCAATGGATGGGGGAGAGGGGGTCATGATCGTGTCATCATGTCCCTTAAATTCAAAAAAAAGGGGCACGACTTTGACAAGGATCACGAACGTGTCTAGGGACGACTCAGTGGTGAACCTCTTACTAGACGGGACATATCGATCTTGTCCTTCATGTTGCCAATGACTTGGTTCATCCAGGGCATGGCATGGGCTTGACATCGATTGACATGGGTATGTCATTGAATGCCATGGGCATGTTGTAGCTTCATTCTTCATACTTTGCTCTTTTCCCTTTGTCTCTTTTCTCCATCGTCTTTATGGGTCAAGTGAAAGACCAAAAATGCCCTTACTCCCGAAATAGTTGACCTTTTCCTTTGAAAAGTGTCCCGAGCTTCACTAGGTGGAAAATTTGCTTGGAATCACATTCGTTATTGTTTTCGACATGAAGGACCTTAGAATGATATGTAACAGACTCCCCTTATTGTAGAAGAGTTGCTCTCAACTCTTGGGGGTTCAAATCCAATCAAATCCCCACACAAGATTAACTCGAAATACTCAATCAGTTGGAGTAGGGTGACGCTCATCAACCCTTCCTTCGTAAAGGTGTAGCGATTTCATATGGAAAGAGGGGCTAATTCACCATCACGTGGGACTCATTCTCACTTAGCACTCATCAACTTGTTGAATGAAACAAGGAAGTTGCCACACGAGAAGATCAACGTCAAGGCTAGTAAGAGAAGTCCTTTCTTTAATCAATCTCGGTGCGGAAGGGAATAAGTTAGGGTAAGTGGCCAGGGGTTGTCAACAAGCATTCCAACATTGAGTAGAGGTTTGGGAGTGATGTGCCATGGCTCAATGCTAGGGGTGAGAGATAAGTGTATATTTTATCGTACTTATTAGGTGTTTAACGTATGTATTTTAGTTAATTTGTAATGTGAACTTGCTATTTTATATCAAATGTCATGATTTCTTCACTTGGTTTAGAGATTGGTGAGTTTTACAAATTTTATGGAAAAATCTAATAAAAATCAAGTCAAGAAGAAAAACAAAAAGAGTTTAAGAAGAAAACAAAAATAGCAAGCAAGGAGCCCAACACACACCCTAGCCCTAACCGGTGGCTGAATTTTGCCTGGCACTAGCCGCACCTGGGGCAGAAACAACAGTAATGGAGCAGCAAAGTAGGCACAACCAACACCTACTAGATGCTAGTTGCGCCTGGCAAAAGCTTCTAGTGCCCGAAGAAGGCGTGCCCAACGCTAAAAATTTAAAAAGCATGCGCTGAGGGAATAACCAGTGTCTCCTTAGACGTAGCCTGCGCCTCCTTCCTAACCCCTTTTTTCGTGTATTATAAAAGGAGTGCACTGTGAATAATTGGAGGAGCTTCTAAGAGCTTCTTTTAGGAGGCTAGAGGTCATGTTCTAATTTTCGCGTTCAAAAGTTCCAAAATTTAACCTAATTTCCGATACTTTCCTAGGAGTAACGCAGAAGGTATCCATGAGGAAGAGATTGGAGAGTGACTTGGGTAACACAAGGAAGATCGAATTCAACCCTTCGAATTGTGGTTATTTCTCTTTAGTTTGATTATGTTTTCTAGTGTTACTTCCATTATTGTTGCGTTCGTTGTTAGTAATTATGAGTAGTTTGTTCGAATGTTTTGGGGACAAACTCGATGTTAATTAATTGAACTTCGTATTTAATTTTAGTTTGAAGTAGTTATTTCTGTTTGTTTAATCCTTAGGGTTTGTATGTCATTGTAATTGATTGATCACCTTTTACATGGTTTAGATTCGTAATATCGGGACGAAAGATTGTTATTTTGAATCGGATTGACAAAGGTTAAATAAGAGCCATAGAACTTGATTAGAAATAATATGTTCATGCTTAGGGTCGTTATAGATTATATTCTTATACTTGATTGAATTAAATAGCCATGAGAATATATGTTTATTTTAATCATTGCAATTCACGTCGGATCAAAAGATTGTTGTGATAGGCCTTAGTACGATTACATACCCCGAATATTATCAAACTATTGATTACTGGAATTGACACCTAATTGATTAATTAACTAGAGTGGACTCCCCAAAACTTCTTTTATATAATCTGTTAAAACCCCAAAAGATTATTACTTTGATTAATTTTGTTTAGTTATTTAGTAATAAAAATCCAACCTTTGGTCGACCTAGCATCCTCTGTAGTGAAATAATTTAGTGCGTAGTCTAAGCAAGTCCTCGAGAGAACGACCTTGATATACTGCATTATTATACCCCCTTGCACTTGCAGCGTATCAAGCTTTTGGCGCCATTGTTGGGGACTTGTTTCCCAAACTGCCATTAAACGAAGACACTTTGGATGACTATGTTTTTATCTCTTTTCCCAAAGAAAAATGAAAATCAATATCAAAATCAAAATAAAAAACAATGCAAAAATTAAATTTTGGCGTTATTTTGAGGGATTGTGTGCTATTCCTATTCCATATGGTGTTATGTCATAGAAATTAAATTTTCTAGACATTATTGCTGAGGGTTTGAATACAGAGACCCATAGTCTTTTAGAATATTAGGGTTTTTATGTTAATCTGTTGATGAAGCTTGGGATTTATTTGAATAGCTTGCACGCAATACATATGACTTTGGAAATTCTTACTGTGCATCTGAGTACTTTTTCCCTAATCCTTGTGCATCTCATGTTAGTTTATACATTCAACCTTCCAATACGGTTTCTTGCACTTTATAATCTTCTTATGACCATACCGATTCTACGAGTCCTAATAAAGCTAGACTTGAATTTTGTTATCAATGCAATGCTAGAACAACAAACGGAGACAATTGACTTAATGCGAGGGTATGACTTATGGCATGATTTTGACCATAGTCCCATATCTCCCCGTTTGGATGTTGGAATATGTGATGATAGTGAGTCTATCGTCCGTTTAGAGGTTAGTCTAGATGAAATATTTTACCCTCCTAAGAAATCTTTGCCGATTGCTCCTCCATCTTGTCTTAGCTTACCTGGTGACACTACTGATGGTGTCTCTACTTTTCATGATACACCCTTACCTTTTTCTAAGTCAATGTGT
>CM055889.1:32038426-32290926 GCA_029582165.1 Portulaca oleracea | reverse complement strand
ATCACCTCTTAATAGGTACTTATTACTATAAATAATCAAGGTTAACGATAAATCACGAATAACTAAAGCGCGTGTTCTAAAATTTTTGTTTTCCTTACCAAGTGTGTGTTTTACAGGACTTGAACAGTGCAACGATCATCCATGATTCAATTCTAAATTTCTTTTCTTGATGAATCTCTTCCGATAATTTTTATGGTGATCAAGATCATTTATGAATTCTTTTCCCGAGACAGATATATCGGGTCCTCCTTTTATCCAAGTCAATTTATGATATAATTATGAGAATTCTCATGCAGGTGTATGATTTTTTTTTTTTTAGGTTTTCATAGGTTACCGATAATATTTTTATGGTATAATAAATTTTAGTAGTTTGGATTTAGGGAGATACAAGTATAAGGACGGATTTTAGGTGGATGAATTTTAATCCTTTGGGCCTCAACTAACCAAGGGAAGAGTGTTGGGCCAAGTATAGTCAAATAGATAAGTCAATTAGGGAGTTATTATTAATAACTCACTTGCTCATTTCAAACACTCACTCACACTCCCTCTCATTTTTCTCTCTCTCGGGCTCCCTCTCCCCGACCCCCTGCCTTCTTCTTACCCTCTGCTCGCCCAAATTTCAGAACCACTGCTCACACGCCACTCCTTCCGCCGTGCACCGTCACCACACCAACACCCTCCATCATCTCTCCTTCCTCTTCTTGTGTGGTATTATTCTCCATCTCTCACTTTCACTTTCACTTGGTTTTTATAAGGTTATAATCTGAATTTGTAAGTGGTTTTTAATGTCTCTCACAGAATCTCAATCAACTGTTCATAAGGCTAAGTGATGGAGATTGAGAGTCTAGTAGCACAAGTGTTTTCTGAAGGTATAATTCTGCAAAATCATGTTCATGTGTAAGAGGTGTGTTTAGGGTGTGATTAGTATGAGTTAGTCAAATACAACTTACATGCAAAGCTGAATAAATGGTCTAGTATGGATCTGGTTGTAATCTGATTTTCCCAGAGGGTGTAAGATATGATTTTGACCCATATTCTTACATAAAATGGTAGCCTAAGATGTTAGCTAACACCCGGCTTTTGAATCTCGGAATTCCGACATGTATAACCCTAATTATGGTCAAAACCGTGACGGAGTGCAAGTTGATGCGTGTTCTGAGGTTAGTACATAAATGCATGTTTTTCATATATTTGGAGACCTTCTTGATTCACGTGTTCAACATGAAAGTTTTAGAGCATTTATCAAGCTTTCCAGAATGGTATAGTATGTATCCATAAGATATCGGGAGAGAGATTTATGAGCTTCTGATTGAAGGATAAAAATCTGAGTTTTTCCAGAAATTATGTTGTTGTGGCTGCATCTGTTATAGGCTGAGAATCAACCTCTTCCCAAGCTTAAATTAAGTGGTGGTGAAAATGAAAATTGGAGTATGAATCATGAGCTTTCCATTGACAACTTATGGGCCCAAAACCGATTAGTATAACTCGAGTTATGACCTTTTGAAAAAGCTTAGTTGACGTTTTCAGTTTCTGGGCAGATTAGGGAAATAAGAGTTTTGACCTTCTTAATCATGTCTTTGGTCCTCGGGTTACTACAAAGCTGTAAAGTGTGTTTTAAGCTTTATGAAAAGTCCTCTTATGCGTTGATACGATGTCTATAGAGATAGTTATGACCCTTTCATGGCGACTTAAGAAATTAAGTTCGTCAGCAAGTCGCGTTATTTTATTCAAGTTATTCCTCCATGTTTCCACCTAAGTTAAGTCCTAATTCATGACTTATTTTCTTTTAAAGTCCCTCCATGAGATCGTTGCACTACTGTTCAAGTCTCTGCCCGTCTAGTACGTGTTTTTAAATCTCCAGATACGTATATTGCCTGACCTTTTTATGCGTAATATTATGAATTAATCTTTTGTGTTAATTTCTAAATTTATATTCTATTATTCATGTTTATATGTAAAGTATCATGAGTTATGTTCAAAAATATATGCAAGTTCTCATGGATTTTTAAGTATTTAAGGTTGATTTATCAGGATGGTTTACAGTTATTTCTAAGTATTTAGGTTACGTGCCCTCTATGTGAGAAACTTTTACGATAATTCCATACTTTGGATGTTTAAGTCATTTCATGAATTAACTTTCTTTATGAGTCAATTCTTATTCAAGGAGATTACAAGTTTATATTTTAAGCTAGGACTAAAAAGGTGGTTTTAGGATTCGGTTATTTTAAGAATCCAAGGTCAAGGTACCAAGGTTTAAGTTTTCAAGTGTTATAAGATTAATAAAGGCCCCGCATAAGTTTAATCGTGCCTTATAGCACACCAGGGAACCCGTGCCTTGGAGCACACCATGTTAGCCGTGTCGTGGTGCACACCAGGATAACCGTGCCTTGTGCACACCAGGGAAAACATATAAATATAGTGCCTAAAGTGCACCCCATGGAAATCTGGCCAATATAAGACCTTGTCCACCATCCGGATTTTCCGATCGGTCCGGGTATGCGCATACAGAGGCTTAGCCGATGATCGCAAGTAGGGGACCTTCAAGGTAATAAGATGACAACTAAGTTTTGTGTACTCTAAGTTTCTAAGAGAGAAAGAGGGAAAGAAAGTAAGGTTTTATAAGTGACTTTTCAAGGGTTTTAAGTCTCGTTTTCTAGAAGGTTAAAGACGTGTTTATGGAAAGGTTCGTGTGTGTGTTCATGTCAGGTCATGCATGATTTAAGTTGCTTTCAAACAAGGTTATGGTTATGTATGTTACTTTTACAAGGAAAAACTAAAGAGTATTTTCATTTAAGTTTTGATTTAAGTACAGGTTAAGTTATATTTTCCCATGTACAAGTTATGTATGGTCAAGCTATGTATGTTATAATTAATGGTTGTTTGTTATTTATTTTGTTTTTTAATGTTTTGGAACCGCGCTAAATAACTAAAACGGTTTATGAAAAGATTTTTACGTTATTAGCAGTATACGTACTGAGTTTAACTCACTTTGCAAAGTTTTTGTTTTTCGTTTTAGGATTCTCAGCAAAGGAGAAGGGAAAAGCCCCAGAAGGATGAAACCCTAGAGCTTCTTAAGGAGATTGAAGGTGGTTAAAGACTCTTTATGAAAGATTTAAGAGAAATTTGTGATATTTTGGCTTGTATAAGTTTATTGGGTTGTGTTAGGTTGTTTTGAGGTGGTTTAAGTTAAGTTATGTCTTGGTGATGTATGTCCGAAGATAGTTTATGTTTTGGTTGTTTTGTTGGGTTTTAGTCTTAGCCTTGTCCACCTCCGTGGATGGCGGTAATACTCCCAAGTGTTTATCCGCTGCTACTCATTGGATTAAGTGTATCCTTAGCTTAATCTAGTGGTTAGTAACCTGGGGGTGTTACACCTCCTTAACAAGATCTTCCGTGCCTTTGGGTACCCTTATCAGCTGAGGAGAAGGTCTCTCTCACCTTGCCCACCATCAATCTCTCTACTTTCTCCATCTTAGGGTATCAGTTGTAGGAAAATGGCATCTGGCTTCACACCGATGAACATAAGGACGTCCAAGCAACCTCCTCCGTCACCATTGCCAAGGAAGTCACAGGAGAGCTTCAAAAGCACATTACAGCCCTTCAGTCCGAAGTTCGTTCCCTTCAACTCGAGAATCAGGTGTTTTGCTTTATAAAGTCTGCTCTAGTTAGCACCAGCACTATCCTAGAAAACATCGCTAACTCCCTCCAGTGTGCGGTCCTCCTTACTACCTCCCTTTTCCCAAAAAGGCCCTTCCTGCTGCCTTGGACCCCTAATCCCCATTCCTCTATTGCCCCCAACCCTAATCATGAACTTGGTATATTAAAACTGTCTTTGTCTTATTTTGTCAAGCATTCCTTTTGTTTCCTTTTTGGATGAAAGCCAAAAAAGAGGAGATGATTGCAAAGCCTCATGATGCTCTTTTCATACTTAACCTCAAACCTTTGGTTAGCTCTATTTATCTATCTACTATATTATCGACAAATTTTGTCTTTCATGCAAAAAGGGGGAGATTGTAGAACTTTAACCTATGCATGTACAAATGACGTTATATTCAAGCTATCCCATGACATTCTGCAAGAGCACTCCATAGTACCTTGAATGTGGTTTTTCTATGAAAGGAAAAATTTCACGAACCAAAAGGGAAGAATACAAATCTTGACCTCCTTCCATTTATGTTACATATATCTATGCTCGCTAATCTAGATTATATCTTTTGTAGATAATCAATGGAAGGGAATAACCATCAAGAAAAAGGTTAAGGGAAACTGATTTTGGAAAGAAGCATAACAAATAACGGACCTTTCAGCGTACGGCAAGAATCTTGAAAGTACAGAAAGCCTGCACTATGGCAAGACTATCAAAGATCACACAACGATCACTCTTCTTTAATATAAAACTATAGCATCCATCTCACCGCTGATTCATTCGATTCCAAGAGAAGTAATTGAGAGAGTAGGAAATCGTTAGGTGATTTCTGAGTGTGTAGTATCTGTGAGACGAGTTTGGAAATCTTTCTGTAAACAAGTTATGTGGTGAGAGCTGCTTGTAGTTGGGGTAAGTCTTTCTGTAATCACCGTTAAGCCAACCTATGTAACAACCCGAAGAAAATCACCCCTTAATAAGTATTAATTAGTTAAAATGATCAAGGTTAAGATTAAATCATGAATAATTTTAAGTGCGTGTTCCATTTTTCTAACCCAATTATGTTTTGTAGGACTTGAGCAGTGCAACGATCGTCCATGATTTAGTTTAATTTTCTTTTCTTGATAAATCGTTACCGATAAATTTTTATAGTGATTCTGATCGTATATGAATTCTTTTACCAAGACCGATATATCGGGTCCCTCTTTTAACCAAGTCAATTTGGGACTATAATTATGAGAAATTTTATGGAGGTGTTGGATATATTTATTTGGGTTCTCGATAATATTTTTACAGTTAATAAATTTTGGTAATTTGGGAAATTAGGGAGATATAAGTATAAGAGGGAGAAATTAAATTTGATGTTTTTATTCTTTTGGGCCATGGGTCGGCTGAGGCAAAGAAAGAAGGAAGGGGGGAAGGCTTCTTTTGGGCCTTAAGAGTTTATGGATGTATATATACATAAATGGTTTTAGGGGGGTGTTTAAGGTGAAAGATAATCACACTCTCACTCTTGCTTGCTCCTCCTTGTGGTCACCCATCTTCCAACACCAGCAACCACCCCACCTCTGCCCAGCCGACGACCACCAGCAGCAGCCACGTCGGCCGTTTTCCGGCCGTCGACGCACCACCACACCACCTTCATCATCCTCCTCCATTCTTTCTCCTCTTGCAACTGCAATGTCATCCCTTCTCTTCTCTTTTTTTTGAAAAATCATATATGAAATCTGAGTTTTTGTAGATGTTTCATATTACTTCATAGGTAAACCAAGTGTTTCTAAGTTCCTCAAGTGAGAGGTGAAGGAATCCAAGCCTCAAAAATGTGAATTTTGGGTAAGTTGTGTTAATCTTGAGCTTTTATGAATTAAATGAGTATGGATGATGGTGCATTGTGGCATGCATGTGGTTTAGGATGTTTAATCCTTTATGAAAGAGTGGGTTTATGGATTAAATACAAGTGCATGTGTTTAAAATGAGATTATATTAGCAAAAAGATTATCTTTGTGACTTTTAATGTTGAAATTGTCAAGTATAATGTCTAGGAGCATGATATGTATTGAATTGGGCTTTGCATGTGTAATATGTGACTAAGGATGAAAGTTTTCTTCATGTTATTAGTTCTGGAAGTTGTTATTGGTGATGGAAGAATAGGATTTTAGAAGTGTTTGAGTTAAATCATGAGATTAATCAAGCATGCAAGTGGTTTTATTGAGTGTGTTGCAATCTGGTTGGAAAATGGATTTTCCAGAAAATGAGAAATGTGATTTTGGGTTATTTTATGGCATGAATAGGTAGATAAAAGTGTTAGCTCACACTCGGTTTTTGAATCTCGGGATTTCGATGTGTATAACTTGAGTTATAACCAAAACCGTAAAGTGTGGCAATTACATACGTGTTCTGAGGTCTGTGCCTAAATTCATGTTGTTCGTCTATTTAGAGACCCTTTTGATCCAAATGTTCAACATAAAAGTTTTAATCCATTCTTTAGCTTTCCAGAATGGTAAAGTTTGTAACTATCGGATGTCGGGAATAAAAGTTATGAATCTGAGTTACCCAGAAAATCAGTTTCATGATATGATGCTCATGCTAAATTCCGACCCTTTTCCATGTACAAATCAATTGGTAGTCTAAATGAAAGTTGTAGGGGACACCATGGGCTTTCCAGAAAGGTATGGTAGACGTTCATAGGATACCGAGAGAGAGAGTTAAGAGCTTTTATATGGAAGGTAAAAATCCGAGTTTTCCAGAATGTATTTTTGTGGCTGCCTGTATTGTTGATCAAAATCCGACCCTTTTCCATATTCAAATCAACTTAAGGTTAAAATGAAAATTGGAGTATGTGTTACAAGCTTTCCATAGACAGCTTACACGTTCCGAGCTGATAAGTAGAGCTCGAGTTACGATTTTCCGAATAATTGAAATTTAATGGTTATTATTCTGGGCAGCTGTAAAGATGTTAGTTTTTAGCCTCCTTAGCCACGTTTCTAGCTTTCATGTTTAACTACAAAGTTGGAGTATATGTTCTAAGCTTTCCGAAAAGTTCTTTTATGCCATAATCCGATGTCTGTGGGATAAGATATGACCTTACGAGGACGCCTTAGAAATTGAGTTCTTTATTTTTATTCTTAGAGAATTCACTAAGTTATTCCTCCATAATACAACCTAAGTTAAGTATTAATTCATGATTTCTATTTTTTTTAAGTCCCTCCAAGAGATCATTGCACCACTGTTCAAGTCCCTGCTCGTCCCGCGCTTGTTCTTAAATCTTCAGGTACGTATATCGCCTGATGTTTATACATAATTGCATGATTTATTCTTTTTATGTCAAGTTTTATATGTCTTTTTAATCGTTCATGCTTACATGAAATTTCTTATAATTTGTGTTCAAAGTTTACGCAAGTATTACGAATTTCAAACATCATGAACAAATTATCAAGTTAACTTACAATTTACTTTAAGGTCTTGTACTACTCATCTCTTACGCTAAAACGTCTTACGTTAAGTTAATACTTTTATACTATGGGTAATTCATGAGTTATGATCCATTACAAGAGTGACTTACATCCAAGAGATTTTAGAGGTAACTTCAAAGTCATGAATAAGATTGGTTAAGGGTCTATTGGAATCAAATTTTTAAGGTTTAAGTTCCAAGTGTCTAAATTATTAATAAAGGCCCCGCCCATGCATAATTGTGCCGAAGAGCACCCCATGCTTGATCGTGCTTTGCGCACACTAGGGAAAATATGACTATGGTGTCTAAAGTGCACCCCATGTAAATCATGCATGTGCCTTAGTGCGCCTAAAGGATTATAGTTAGTGCCTTAGATGCACGTCATGAAAATTTGGCCAGTAGGATATTTATCCACCATCCGGATCTCCAGATCGGTCGGGGTATGCGCATACGGAGGCTTAGCCAATGATCGCAAGTAGGGGACCTTCAGGATAATAATAGGATAACTAAGTTTAAGTTTCTTAAGTTACTCAAGTCTTTTGAACCAAAGTAAAGAATTATGACTTACATGTCAAAATTTTTATAAGTCTTGGTTTATAAGGGTTAAGGTCAAGCTTTTGTTATGGCTTTGTTTGTTATATGTAAGTCATGTATAAATTAAGTTCTTATGAAACTATGTTATATTAACCCTTAGAGTTCAAAATAGGCAATGACTAATCAAACCTTACAAATCACCATTTAGATTTAGATTTATCTTCCTTATCTTATATAGGCGTCAAGTATTACAATAATTCAATAAATATTAATTTGACTAAAAAAATACACTATAAAAATACCTCATTCCAGCACTCACATCATCATCCCTTATCGTGCAAAAAAATACATCCTCTAAGATGTTCGTTAAGCATTGGTACATTACCATATTTTATCTATTGTAATCAATGATAATGCAAGTGTCTAAAATGAAAACCGTCGTTTCTTTGTGTCAATTTGCATTTCAAGTCTGTCAAACATGATAATCCTCGTAATGAAAATAAATGTCACCTATATATATGTCAATTTTTATCAATCACCGTTCATTATCTTAATTTTGTACAAGTGTACAATACTATAAAATATGTTTTCTTAACTAAAAATATTTTTATGAAATTCTTTAAAAATTAAATATTTTATCTGTAAGTTTTAACTTACTAAACAAACATATTTTGAATAATATGTATTTTAAATATTTTTTCAAGAAACTAAACATTTAGAAATATATTTTTATAAATTTATGTTAAATAAAAAATACTCCCTCCTTCCCATTTTATTTGTCACTTGGGACATAATTTAAAAAACCAAAAAAACTTCCATTTCACATTAATTTACATCATTGGAAATGTGAAAATGTTGAATAAAATGGTAAATAAAAAGGAAATGTGAATAAAAAGGAAAAATTGAAGAAGAAATGTAAGTAATATGGTTAATTTGATAAATTAGTAATTAATGTGTTATTGAAATTATAAAGTGACAGATATTATGGGAAAAAAGAAAATTAGTTAAAGTGACAGATAATATGGGAAGGAGGGAGTAACGATTAAGATAAAACTTGATACATATACAAGTGACATTTATTTTACTTATGACAGTTATTACAATTGACAAGCACTGTATAACATTTCCAATAAAACCCATTCAAATGGAAAAAGATCTTTGAGCAGACTTTAATGACCTATGAAATGGATTGGATAATTGTTGATTTGAATGGAGAAGAGAATTCCACGTCCATTGATGTGTAGTAAGGGGCAAATCATGTGAAATGGGTGGTTCCACTCTTCCCTCTTTAATTTTGCACACGGTTGTGGTTCCCTTGACAGGCCTTCTCATATTACCAAGCTTCATTTTCCTGTCTTAAACATGTCCCTCATCTGGGGGATTCTCTGCCCTACATCCCCATTTCTCCCATCAACCTACCTTCCTTAATTGTCCCATCTATATCACATATCCCACCTTTCCTTGCTTTCTTCCTGTGTACTACCTCCTTCCCATATTATCTGTCACTTTAACTAATTTTCTTTTTTTTCATAATATCTGTCACTTTATAATTCCAATAACACATTAATTACTAATTTATCAAATTAACTTTATTAATTACATCTTTTTCTTCCATTTTTTTCCTTTTATTCACCTTTTTCTTTTTTTATTCATCATTTTATTCAACATTTTCACATTTCCAATGAGCTAAATTAATTTAGAGTGGAGGTTTTTTTGGTTTTGTAAATCATGTCCAAAGGGACAAATAAAATGGGAATGAGGGAGTATCATGCACCGCTACTGTACGCACATTATTCCCTGTTTTTGGTCCATATTAACCACAGAGTCTAATATAGTACTATCATAATACCGCAAAGGAGAGATCAACATAAGATTGAGACTTAATTACTACTTGAATTGCCTTTTCTTGAAAATTTGATTAAAATTACTAGTAATTGTTGTTAATAGAAATGGGAAATATCAACTTTTTGATTTAAACGTACTTTTCTTACAACTACTTGAGGGCAAGCACGTTAATGAATGTGTTACATATGTGGGGCACGAAACAGCTAAGAAAGACATGAACTTGAAAAGGCTAAATTTTGCACTCAAAACAAGTCATCCCTAAGCAAGAGCATATGTCCCTTTAAAGACAAGCAGCCTATGAATTATTGGGTTTGCCATTGGATTCAATCAGATACACTGTGCACCACACGTGCTCACAACGTAGCCACATTTTTCTGGCATCTTCCCTATTTATATATAGAAACATTTGCTTCGCTTTTTCATCATATTCTCATTCACAAGCTCATCGAGCATTATATATACAGGCCAGGTTGAGTCTCCAACAAATTATATCATCCGATCTTTCTAAGTTACTCCATATATATATAGCTACCTACCTACCTTGAGTTTCTTTCTTTATTGTCATCGTACTCTAGAGGAGACTGAGTGTGTGATCATGGAGGTAATCAACAAGAACGACATGAGCTTTCATGAGGATACCGAGTTGAGACTTGGTCTCCCCGGATATGACAATCAAGTAAAGAAAAGAGCGTTTGCAGACATTAGTAAACAAGCCACATTTCATGTGCAACAAACTTGTGACGATTTCGCTTCCCCCAAAAAGTAAGTAACATATATATATACTCAATGTCTATATGAATTACTCAAGCTATTTAATTACTACCTCCGTCCCATATTGTTTGTCCATCCAACTATATTTAAAAGTCTAATGGTCATGGGAAATGGGGTGAAAAATGTGTAATGTACCAGAATTACCCTTACTTTTCTCATGTGAAGAAAAATAAAAAAGAAACAAAAGAGTATTTATTAGGGGTATAATAGGAATTATAATCATTGGAATTATAAAATGGACAAACATTTTGGTACAAGGGAGTTAGATAGATTGACAAACAATTTGGGACAGAGGCAGTACGTATACAAGCTATAATATGGTATGTACATGAAAACTTTGCAAAGTAATTAACCAAAACTTTTTTTGATATATGTCAGAATGCAACCAATTGGGTGGCCTCCAGTTAAATCTTCTAGGAAGAATTATCTTCAACCAAAAAATGAAGAAGGCAGCGGCATGTACGTGAAAGTTAGCATGGACGGAGCTCCTTATCTTAGGAAGATTGATTTAAAGGTATACAAAGATTACAACGAGATCCTAAAAGCCATGGAGGACATGTTCCAACTCAAAGCTGGTGAGTATTTTTACAACATCTAGCACAAATTACTCTATCAAGTATCTATCCCTGTAACTCAATTGTAAAAGTTGATAAATTATCTGATCGTTGGTGCATATATTACTTTATTTTGGCAGACATGTTGTCCAAGAGATCAGAAAACTTTAAAGATTCTGGATCTGAGTATAAACCGACATATGAAGACAAGGATGGAGACTGGATGTTGGTTGGAGATGTGCCGTGGGAAATGTTTATAAGCTCTTGCAGGAGGCTTAGAATTATGAAGGGATCTGCCACAAATTAGGGTTTCAAAATCTTCATCACAACAATTTTGACATGCAGAATTGGAATTATGTATAGAGTGCTACCCCCCTCCCCCTCCCTTCTCCCTAGCTAGGTAGAAAAACATTCAATCTTGTGCTGAATTCATAGTCAAAATGTGCAATTTAGGCCCTGTTCGGTAAAATTACCGTTTTAGATAGCGGATAGAGGTTTATGGAGCGGATAGCCGTTTAAGCATCGGATAGCGGATGACTGTTCAAATAAGAATTGTGTTCGGTAAATTTAGCGGTTGAATTAACAGATTAATGTGAATTGACATAAAAGGATATCAATAATTTCCAAAGATAAAGTTTTCAAAGGTATTTTGTGACCGAAAAAATATGAAACGCTACTCCAAACGCTAAACGTTAACTTTATTAACGTTTTATAAAACGCTCCTCAAAACGCTAAACGCTCCTCAAAACTCTAGCTTACCGAACGCTAATATTTATGCAATTAGAGTTTTGACTTGGTCAATACGTTAAACACTACCTCAAACGCTACTGCAGCCTTAATCATACAAGATTGCATTTAAAAACATAGATGAAAGATTTTAGGATTGTATTTTGTTGATAGATTTGAAAATGTTCAGTATAACATTTTTAAAATCATGAAACACACATTATCTGTTAAAGTATAAAATCATTTTGGATGTTCAACCATTAACTTATGTTTTTTAATATCTTAAGACCTATTGTGTTGTTTTAAATTATATAATTTAATTTGGACTCGTACACTGTTAGGCAAAAATTTAAATAACACAAAATAAATTAAATAAATTGCCAACTCAATCTTCCGACATATTTTTGTATATATTGGTTTATTATTTTCTTTGAATACGACCCTATTTAAGAGGATGAACCTCCTTAATTACGTCTCTATTTGGGAGACCACCTTTTGATTTCGATTCATCTTGTTTAACTTTCTTTCCTTCTTTAGTTTTATTTTAATCGAGGAGAATTTAGATCAATTTTATGTCCGACTCGTAACTTAATTGCATCAGATAGAGGTCGAATATGCACCTTCTAGGAAAGGTACTACCCGTACACATTCTCATATGCAGGTGAAGGGACAATTTGGTTCATTTTGAATTCGGGTTGCACTCACTATTTGTTATGAGCTGCCTACGAACCCTATTGAAGAGGATCAAATGGATTGTAGTTTGTTAAGGAAATTTTGATGTTTATTTAGGTTTAATATTGGTTAAATTAATAACCATTTTTCTGGCCCGTTTTTGTCATTAATTTTTAGGCTAAATAAATAGTGAAAATAGGGACTTGAATTTGTTACGGAATTTTGGCCAAGTTGATATTACAATCTTTCTATAATTTTTTTTTTATTTTCCAATTTAGTCTTTCATGGGGTCAGATAATTTAATTTGACTTGTCGATTGCACCCATAGGTAATATTTATTTTTTATGGGCTTCCTATGTACTATTATTAAGATCAAATCGACGTAGTTCTAGACCCTTCTTCAGTCTATAGCTTGAATAAAAATTCAAAGAAAAATTTATGAGCTTTGCATTTTTATTTGGATCAAATATAGTCCATTTGAAGGACTTAGAATTTGGAATGGGTAATTTTTGTGGAGTTTGAATTTAGCCTATTTTGATTACAAAATGACATATTATACAACTGTAGGCTATATAACTTCGAAATTTGACTTTTTAGCAAAACGCATGAGATTCGGTGAGCTAGGATTTGTGTTTGGCTCGGATTTGACCCATTTGACGGACTTAAAATTTAGAAAGGATAATTTTGTGTGCTTGAATTTGGGTTGTTCAGGTTACTGGAAAATATACCACATAACCAAAAGTCGTATAGACTTGGAATATGGCCTTTTAGGGTGGTAGAGAAAATTTGTGAGTTTGGACTTTTGACCAAACTCAAGTTTGGTTCATTTAGCGGACCTGGAATTTAATAGGAAAAACTTGTGTCGTAGTTGGCTTGTTTTTGGTTACAGGAAGACATTTCGTAACCACAAGTAATAAAAACTTGAAATTTTGTAATTTTAGAAAATGAGGGGAATATTTGTGAGATTAGACTTTTTGTCCGATTCGTGTTTAATCCATTTAGCGAACTTGACATTTGACAGGAAAACTGGTAACAGGGTTGCGTTGTCTTAGTTTACAATAAGACATTTTGTTGTTACAAGTCGTATTATCTCGAAATTTTGCCCTTTTAAGAGCGAGGGGAAAATTTGTGAGCTCCGACACTTTATCGAACTTGTTTAGGGTCCATTTGATAGACTTGGTTATTTGACATGACAACCTGTATCTTTGAGGAGTTTGGCATGTTTATCTGTTTAGGTCACATATAATATGTAACCTAAGGTTTAAAATAGACATTTTGGATATCTTTGTGAGAGCGGGGCTTTAGTGTGAGCTTGGGTGTTTTTATTTGTCTCGAATTTGGTCTGTTTAGAGGACTTGTATCTCGGCAAAGTCGGATTGTATTTTTTTGTGGAGCTTGGGTCATTTGGCTCGCGACACGTAACCTGACCATATATTATTTATCCCTCATGAAAATAAAATGAATCGATTATCAACCCAAAAATATATTTTGATGATTTTTGGATTTGTGACTGAACCCAAAAATTTAATATCGAGCCTCCTACATACCCTTATTAAGATTAAGTCAACGTAGTTCTTGAAAGAATTTTGCTCAAAATATAAGTTTGAAAATTTTGAGTTTGTGACTGAACCTGAAATATTTAAATTGCCCTTAATGGATTCAAGTCTACGTAGTTCTAGGCCAAATTTGACTCGGACATTTAACAAGTTTACTGCGACTTTAATCACTTGTATTTTTAATGAACACAAGATATAGGAGATAAATGTTAAACATCAATTGATGCCCATTTTTCATGTTTTGATAATAATCAAGTCCATCCAACAAAAATGGGAGATTCCTACGTAGAACTTAATATTCCACCAGTGACGGATTCAGGATTAAGAGTTAGTGGTGTCAGCAATAATTTGCTAAATAAAAATTAAAATTTAATAGCACTAAAAAAACTTAAATGCTAACAAAATAATCAATTTAATATTAGTTATGAAATGATCTATATTTGTGATGTTGTCTGAGATTGTGGTATTTGTGATGGATTGTCTCTTACACTTTTTTGATTTAATGGATAATTTATTGATCTCAAATGAAATATTGATTCCTATGACATCTTTGTAAAAATTCTCTCCATTTTAAATTGAAGTTATAAATTATAATTAGTTACATAAATACAACACAACAATAAAACATAAAAAGAACCAACAATTAACGCATTGAGCATGTCATTAATAAGTTCAAAAATTAGACAGCCCTAAAACATAAATTGAGTTAGGGATGTTGGATTTAAATAATGTGAACGTTTACCCATGGTAGACCAAATAATCTAAACTTTATATTTGGTCCTTAATAATCTAGACTTTAACCCTCTTGGATTCCTATAGTACGCCACTGAAGAATAACTTGGTAGTGGAATGACGTGGCGGTGGAGAAAGCTGAGTGGACATATAAGTCAAGCCATGTAAGCGTTTGCAATTTCTCTTTCTCTCTCTTCCCCATTATCTTTTCTCTCTCCCCTTTCTCTCTCCTTAAACTCCACTGAAAATACTGCACCTAACTAACCCTTCTCATTTCTTTTTTTTGGGGGGGGGGGGGGGGGGGGGGGGATGGGCGCGACGGCGACCAACAACAGCGCCAACGATGCCATGCTGTGGTTTCCATTGGTTAGGAGTGTCGGTAGTTGCAGCGACAAGGCGGGCCACGTGGGGGTGGCGTATAGTGGCCAACACAAAGGAAAGAGAAGGAGATTGGGGGCGACTTCTAGGTGATTTGAGTGGGTGTTCAAGGTGGTTTTTCAACGATATTTCAACTGAGAGAGGTAATTATAAACTCAGATTAATGAATTATTGTTTGTGAGATTTTTTTATTTGGTTTTTGGATGGTTGTTCATTGGAATTGAGATGGATGAAAGAGATGGGTGATGAATTTGCGTTCTGTTTTGACTTTGGATTTGGTTAAGGTTGTGCGGTTGGAGATTTTTGGTGGCTGCCCCGGTGCCAATGGTGGCGATTGGTGGTTGCTTGGGTTGACCATACCCAAGAAATCTGCAACAACCCAAGTTTTGACCAGACCCGACCGTACACACCTGTTGGTTGTAGAAGAGAAGAAAGCAAAGTCAAAAGTCCAGATTAGTTGGATAAATAGGCCTAAACCACGGGCCGACCATTTTAATAGAGAATTTGTCACTTGGGCTAACGAATTTATATAGACTAAAATAATGCTTTGATAAACCTACTTTTATTTAAACACTCTTTTCTTTACAACCCAACATGTTTATTTATTTTTAATCATGGAAAGCGGATGTTGTAAAGGACCGAATGAAGCCAATAAAGGCGAGTTAAAGTAAATCTATAAGCTTAATTATTAAATCCATCATGGATGAGTTTAATTATTAAATCTATAAGCGGATGTTGTAAGGGATAAACAGGGAGTAGGATAGGGAGATAATGGTGAGGCTTTAGCAGAAAAAGCTTAGAAATATTAGAAGAGATATTGAGTTTAAGGAGAGGATTGAAGAAAATGATGATCTTGTCCTTTTGGAAGTGTTTAGAGTAGGGTATTAATAGGATGATAACAACTCGATAAGCTCGGTTGTGGAGGGAGATGAATCTAGCCATGCTTGCACAACAAGCTTGCATGGGTATTGTGCACAATCAGTGCCTTGTGAAGTCTGCGCGATCATGGAGGAAGAATGTATGTTTTTGCTTGGCCACTAGGATGAAGGAGGAGGTGATTGTGGGAAATGGGAAGGTCACTCAGCCTTTAGAGCACGTGCTTGACTTGGACAGTGCGTGGACCACATGGTGCATGTCTTGACCTAGAAGGAGGAGGTGACTGGGCTTGACTACATTAATGGTAGTGCGACCTTCATACATGCATAAGATTTATGCTTGTGCATTTAGGCGGTGCTAGACGGTCGTGTTGACAACAGGATTCGACCCTTTGATCTCATTGAACGTCAAGAGGCCTTCAGTGCCTACATGGGATTCACATGTATTTACGTGGAACTATTGCATGTGAGTTGCATGCATGGATTTTATATAAAATTGTGCATATAGGTTTCATGCATGGGTAGGGTTTCAAGGTTCTGTGCTCCCCTTATTTTCCTATTCCTATTTGTAAAATAATAAAATATTACAAAAATATAAATATATACTAAATTAGATTGCAAATCCCGATGTGTCTAGTAGCGCACCTGCCACGGACCATGGTGACCACTAGAATTACATTTGGGTGGATTTGAGTCTGCTAGTGTAGACACCAAAATTGTACTGTCAGTTTTTTAGTAAAATTATTGTAAAATTAACTGACCCAAAATAGCTCTTATCATGCATCTCTAAACACCAAAAAATTCCTCATACCTCTTACATAAAATTCATCATTCCTATCATTTCGCATTTAAAAACCTCCATTTTTCACCTTCACTACATAGATAAGCTTACTCTTTTGAACTCCATTCTTTCCACAGAACTCCGATGATCTTAAAATTTGGTGTGCTTAAATTACACTTTATAAGTTTTCCTACGACTTTTGAATTGCATCAATCAGAGTCTAGATGAAAGAGTTATGACCATTCTAATTTGGGTTGTTTGTGCAGTAATTTTACATAACCACGAATTTTGACCCAAAAAAAGTCAAAAAGTCAACTAGTTGACCATAATTTCGGTTCCCTATCTAAAATCCAAGCCAAAATCTTCGTTTCCCCACATTCCTAATCTTTCAAATGATATAATATTGTTTGGATTATATTTCAATAATATTATTCCAAGTATTGTTCTTATTGTTTTTCCCAAATTTAGCCCAAATGTAATCTTCCATTATTTTATTTTATTCTTCCTCCCTTTTCTTAACTAAAAAAAATCTCTAATTATTTCATTTCATTCTCCAAATTTTCTCTTCACCACCAAAATAAATAGAGCATTCTCCCTCATTATTGAGAGACCCTCGAGTTTTGTTGTCGTTTTGACCCTGACAGAACTCTCTCTTTTCTCCCTAACTTTCTCTATGCATGTTAAAGGTTAACAAGATTAGCTAATCTTTTATTTTCTTTTTGTCACTTTTAATTCTTGTATTATCATGTAAACTTGAATAATCAATAATTGTACAACTTGTAACTTTTTATTTTTATAAAGCATGACACAATAGTTTTCTTGTGAAATTTATACAAAATCCTCCTCTTTTATTTATTCACTTCAATTAAATTTTAGTTGAGTCTGTTTTCAAAACAAGCAAGTCAGAGAGTTTTTCTAATTCTCATGACTTGTAACCTTACCCCCAGATCTAATCTATGATTCATAGGCCAAAGCTTTTTTTTATGGTTTTTTAGTTTTCTTAAAAGTGACTGGCGACACTTTAAATTATAACTTGTATAATTTAATTTGTACAAATTAAATTCACAAGTTTATGATTCTTAGGAATTGTTAATGTTTTTAATAGATCCTTATTTAAGGATAAAACAACATTAGTCGGCACCTAATTTAAGTAGCACTTTGAAATAAATTTCCTGAATGGGAATTTTTCGGGGTCTATAGATTGACGACTCCACTAGAGACTTAAACTTAAAAACAGGGTAAAACTTGAAAAAATTAAATTTTCGTGAATTTATAAAAAGGGAAGAATTAATTTATTTCACAATTTTACTATTTCAGGCATATTGCATACCAGGCTACTCTAGGACCTTTATGGCAGGGGAGCACAAAAGCATTGGTTTAGAGTTTTAAACCTAGGATTTATCCCGAAAGGGGGTGGGCACTACTTATGTGATGTACTTACATCATCAAGAATTTGATCTCTCCTCTCACCCATGTTATACTCTAAGGCTTCCTTAAAGTCCAAAGAGCAACACTCCACACACTTTTCCTATCAATTTTAAATAGGGAAAGTGCACTGGGGCAAAAACATGCGGTACCTTATCTTTCCCAAGCTTAGTAATCCCATACTTAGAGCCATGGTTAGGTTAGCCCTTCATTTGTATGTTATGTGACTCCATGTACTTGTTGTAAAAATAAATAAATAAAATAATAATAAAAGGGGGTAGTAATATGTGTTGAGTCAGTATGTGTAAACCCCTGAAAAATTTAAATGGGTTGACTGTGATGTCGTTAATAATTTAGGTTAACTCCGTTAATTTTTGAGAAGTTATGGGCGATTATTTCTGCTAACACTTGAGCTCGTAGGACTATTGAGGGACTAACAAGGGTATTTTAGTAATCTTCTATGTGCATTGGGGTTGCACGAGAGTAGGGGTATGTTGGTAATTTCATGTATGCTATTGGATATGATGAGCTATGTGTTTACTTTTAATTTAATTATGTGTCTTTTATTATTATTCATGTGAGTAATTTTTTTTAGTTAAGTATAAGGTATTTTGAAGATTTTGAAAATCTAGTATTATAAATAATTAAATAATTTCAACTGTAATAATTTTCTATTTTTCTGAATTTTTCTTGTGATTAATTATGGGTATAAATACCCCTCTTAGCTAAACCCTAGTTTTTGGTTTAATTAAACCACCGCCCCACTTTTTTTTTTCTCCTGCTGCGCAATGCAAACGAAAACCACGAGCCCCCATCTCTCTTTCTAACCACCCTCTCCTCCACCCCTTCTTCTCCCTCTCCCCCACCATCAAGCATCGGCTATCAGTCCCGACGACCACCGTCGGACGCCTCCCTGCACCACCCTCGACGACCTCCAGCCACCAACCGCAGCCTCCGGCCACCAGAACAGCGGTGGGAGGCTCCCGAAGTAGGGCTGCCACTATCGTGCTGCTGTGTTGCTGCCCCTGTTCGGCCACCTCCCAACTCCTCTCCGGACATCGTCGACAACCACCAACACCACTAGGAGGCCGCCTGCAGTCCCACTTTCGACCGACGCCCACCACCTGGGCCACCGGAACTGTCATCACGACTCGAGGAGCCCCCGAAGTAGGCTCGTTGCCCTGACGGTGTTGCCGCCGCCGCTACTGTATTGTTTGTACGTGATTATTCATATGCATTTATTATTATTATTATTATTATTATTATTATTATTATTATTATTTGTGTTTTAATCTTGTTTGAATTCATATTCATAAGTATATTGTTTAACTAGAGTTTTATTTTTACGATTTTATTAGTTTTAAATTAAATATTCATTTTAAACATTAAACTTATGTTGTAAGTACTTAAAAGTTATGTTGAAATTAATCAAAAGGTGTTCTAAACCTTCTCCTTCTATTTCCTATAATTTTATAATGTATTATATTTGTTAAAGTTTCAAAATTTACGTAGTTATGTTATTACTATTTGATTATTACGTATATATTGTTAGTATGTTACTATCCGGTTTTCTTTATGAAAATTTATGTTGTAATTACTTAAAGAGAATTCTAAAACTCCTTTGATTGTTTTTATAAGTTTTATAATGTTTATGTTCAGTAAAGTTTTAAACTTTATGTGTTTATATTATTATTATGTTATTATTATGTGCTTATAGTATTATTACGTTATTATCAAGTTTTTTACCTAAAAAGGTTTAAGTTGTTGGTTATAAGCGGTAGCTTTTAGACCTTGGTTGGATTAGGGTAGAAACTTTAACCTTAGCCACTGTTTTAAGCCCAAATTAACACCCCGAGATCGAATGGTGAAAGTCAGAACCGAAATTATCAACTATATGGGAGTCGGGAACGGGACAGTTTCGATGATGTGTAAAGAAATTATTTCTATTTTAGGCCCGAGCTAGTTCCTGTCGTTAGTGATCTCAAGTGTGTTCGTTATTTTTTGTGAACTGAAACTAGTCAGGTAATGTCTATGCCCTAATCCCCACCGGGATGCACTTTAAGCTTTTATTTATGTTTTCTAATATGTTTTGAGAATTGCATCCCGAAGGGGACTTTATGTGGAAAATGTGACCATCTATTTGGATAATTGTTTGTAATTGTTGATTTATGAGTTGTTGAAATTGAGATGGACTTTTATTAGTAGTTTTAATATTGGTTTTGATAACCTGGGTTGGGTTTGACTTGAGAGCCGTGAGCTGAGATTTGCATAAGATACTAATAATTCAAGTGAAACATTAAGCGGGTGTATTTGGTCATAGCCTATGGTAGGCAAAGGGTTAGGGACCCTCGTCGTAGCCTGTGGTAGGCGGAAATGTGAACTCTTGATATTCTGGTTGTAGCCTGTGATAGGAAAAGGGTCTGGGACCTGGTCGTAGCTTGTGGTAGGTGGAAATGTGAACTTTTGATATTCTGGTCGTAGCCTGTGGTAGGCAAAGGGTCAAGGACCCTGGTCGTAGCCTGTGGTAGGCGGAAATGTGAACTTTTGATAATTTTTGGTCGTAGCCTGTGGTAGGCAGAGGATCTGGGATCCGATCTGATATTTGTTACTTTAAGGGATGTAACATCCCGCCCGCATAATAAAATGAATTGGTTGAGTTGAGGAAAATAGTTAAGGGTTAAAGGTTTTGTAGAATAGTTTAACTGTTTTCCCCTTTCCTTTAAATGAGTTGAAATGAACTTGAATTGCTTTTAACAGTTAGGGGTAGACATTATTGAGATTTCCCCCTCACTTTTGAAATCTTTTGTTTTCAGGCTTGGCATGCTTAGTTTTATTAGAGGTGTTGTGTTTCAATTCAGAAAGACCTGAAGTTAGTCACGTTAAGTTTGATTTCTAAGTTTGAGTTTTTAGTTTAGTTTACCGTTGTCAAATAGTTGTAGTTTTCCTTCTCGCCTTGTATTCCTTCGGGGATACGACAGTGACGCCCCAATAAAAGTTTGAGACTTCCGCTGAATTTCTTTTCCGTTATCATTAGTTTAACTTTGAGTTTTCTATAATTGAATTTTTGGGGCGTTACAGTTTGTGTCATCATGGTTGGATGTTATTTTAGCCCACGTAGGAACAACCTACGCGAGTGAATAAAAAATCGGCCCATAGGATTTGAATTCCTACCGGCTTTTCTACTTGCAAGGCTCAATTTTCCCCCAATTGGAAGGGTAAGGCCGCCCAACTTTCGAGTTTGGGCTAGCCCAGTTCTTCCACTTTGGGTCATCTGCCTTCACTTTATTCTTGGCCCAGGTCGCTTGTTGTTGCTCCTATTTGGTCCTGAGCCCGAAAAAAGTAGCATGTATCTTAGCTCGTGGCTCGATCCAAGTAAGGACCCAATAGGTATACATATTGTCAGTCATCATCATAGGTCGATATAGAGTTAGAACATGCATTCCCAAATAAGTGGGTGAGTCATCCTTAGGTCAGCATGTAGACATTGAGTCCATAATAGGATCCCATGTACGTCCACTAGGTCATGCATGCATCGGGTAGTCAGTGTCATAGTCATCTTTTGAACTTTAACTGATTTCCATACAGGCAGGATAGCATATCCTTGTCGAGCCCGCATTCGCAATCCACAATCAGGCCGGGTCATTCCAAATTCAAACTACGTTCCATCACCGATCCAAACCAGGGTTAACAAGTCAACCATGTCGACAACATCAGGCGACTAAACCCCTCCTCAGTTGGAGGACATCCCGGTCCATTATGTGTCGGCCCAACAACTTCAAGAAGGGCTTTTGAGTTGCAAGGCATTATGAAAAATCATAAGCATGACCAAAATCTCGAACGAAGGCTTGTGGAGTAGGAAAAGAAAATTAAGGTGATCATCGATACTAGGTTCAATCAAAACCAAATGGTGATGGACGGAATACTTTGGAAAAATTATCAAGAACATATGCCTGGATGTTGAAGAAGAAGTTGGTGAAGGGAACCCAAATGACAAAGAACCAACCTTCGGCGGAGGACCCTTTAGCACCAACTCCAAGCCTGAACATGGCCCGCCAGTTTCTAATGTCCAAGATAATTTCATTCATACTATCTTGACCCACGATTCAAGGCTTTAGAGGCCCAAGATAGTATGAACGAAATTATCCGCTCAATGCCTGAGTAAGCATCCAAGATTATAGACGTCCCAGTTCCAACCAAACTACCAACCAATGTGCCCGGCAAGGTGGAAATCCCAAATATCAAGTTCAGACCTTCTGAAAACCCTATTTATTACTTTCCCCTCCACTGTCGAGGGAGAAGCTAAGAAATTGTTTAGACTCAATTTTGTGTCTAAATAACGCCTTAATTCTTAGGATTTTGACTTGTTTCATGCTTAATTTCATGACTTTTACTACGTTTTTGGTTATTTTGTAGGTTTTGGAGTTTTTACTCAAAACTTAGCAAAAAAGGGCTATTTTGTAACAATTTTGGGAATCCCGAGATTCCCCAAGCCAAGAACGAGTCAAAGGCGAAGAGAGTAGCAAGGTGGGACATGTCGAATATCGCAAAGTTGGAGTTTTGATGAATTTTTAGAGGTAACACCCGCTACGTTCAGGGTAGCGGGCGTTACCCAACTCACCGTCAAGCCTTTGCGCGCGTCAAGTTGGTAGCCCCCACCACCCTTCACGTAGCGGGCGCTACGCCCAACATTCCAGCGTGCCCGAAGAGGACCGTACCTACGGTCCTAGAGACCGCACCCGCGGTAGCCGCTATGCCTGCACAAGAAGCCAAGTCCCCGAAGCAGGCCGTACCTACGGTCAGTGGAGACCGTGCCTACGGTCGAGCGAAGAAGAGAAGAATCGCCATGTTGCTGCGCAGGACCGCACCTACAGTCCTATATACCGTACCTACGGTCCCTTGCGGATCACGCAAAGCTGTTGTTTGAAATGTTGCGTTTTGATTAACTTGTTTTGCTTGTATAAATACCTCCTTTGACGATTAGAAAAGGGGGAGGCAATTATCTTTGAACTATCCAGCATTTTAGCTATCCATTAGAGTGAGATTAGAGAGATTCCTTAGTAATTAGTGAGTAATTAGTGTTGGTTTATTGCAATTGCACTGGATTCCATTGGAGTATTATTGAAGTTCTGAAGATTTCTCTTTATTTTGGAGATTGGATTCTTATCTACTATTGATCATCCTTCCATTTTTATCATCTAATGATCATTTCTTAATCCCTACTCTCTTTAATTTGCTTGTTTTCATTTCAATCTCTGTTTTTGTTATTGGATTGCTTGGTGTTTATTGTTCTTTGATTATTGTTTTTAATTCCTAGTTTCTCTGTTTTAATCATGAATGATGGAGTTGTTTATGTCATTAGAATGTTAATTAAGATGATTAGAGGCTAGAACCCTTTGGGTTAGGGAGAAATTAAGGATGCGAGTGGTTGATTTGGATTGGGTTAGAAAGTCTAGGAGGTAATTTGTAGTAGAGTCAATTTTCCATTCCCATTCTTCCCTCAAGTGGGATGTATTCGAGATCGAAAGCTCTTGAATACTTCCAACACTTGCATTGGAAGATAGGAAATGGGATAGTTAATGCTCGCCCACGAAAGTGGAAGGACGTTAACTAGAGAGTCTCGTTTCTTTAACCCTCTGGGTCCGTGGTGGGCTTGTAGGAAGTTAATCTGGATTATCCTTGAAAAAGGAAATCCGGTGGGTTTATTCTAACAGGATTGTCATTTGATTCTTCTATTTGGTTACTTCGTAATTGCGAAGCCCTCGTCCTTAGTACCATTTGCATCCCGAAATCTCCCGACACCCATTATTCCCATTTCGACCGAACCTTAGTTGTGTTTGCGTTTCGTTTGCGCTGTTTACCACCAAAAACCCTCTTTTTATCTTGTGATCCTAAACCTCACCTAGAGTCAAGCTGCCCTAGCCAAGGCCCCTAGCTCCTCGAGAAGAACGATAAAAAACCAGGGTACAAAAACCACGTTACACAAAATGGCGCTGTTGCCGGGGAGCAAGCGCACCTAGTTTAGCTTCTAGATTTTAGGTTGTTTAAGATCATTTCCTTTGCTAGAGATTTGGTACCTTTAGTTGTTATGAATTTGATTCTCCTATGTTTTCTTGTGTATGCAGACTTGCACTAACAAAGGGAGCTAAGGAGAGTTGAATTCCCAATGGCCGAAGGACAACCCGATCCACCCCGTACCCTTGCTTCGTACTCATTGCCATCTTCGGGTATGGGAGGCGACCCTATCGTATTACTGAACTATCAACAAATGCATCATTCGAGTTTAAACCATATTTGCTTGAGATATTCGAGAATGCCCCATATCATATAGGCGAACATGAGAACCCCATCGATCATATCAACATATTTGAGCAACGCATTGGGTTCGTTCATGTGCATGGTGTTTCATCCGAATACATGAAGTTGAAGTTCTTCCCTCTCACCTTGAAAGGGAAGGCACTATTGTGGCTAAACACTTGCCCACCGGGTACTTATTCCTCATGGGATGCTCTAAGCCGAGATTTTCTTCGAAGGTTCTTTCCTAATGATGAGACGTGTAGATTGCGGCAAGCTATTATGAGCTTTAAACAAGAACCTGGTGAGACCATATATGAAGCATGGGGGAGGTTCAAAGGCCTCCAACGAAGGTGTCCACATCATAATCTAGATGATTGGCTCCTTCTACATCATTTTTATATGAAGTTCGGGAGGCATGTTTTTTAAGAAGACAACGGAAGAGGCAAATGTGTTCCTACATGAGTTATCTTAAAACTCTCCACACTGAGGAGGAAGTCGTGGTTTCAGAGATGGAAGTGCTCCTTTGGAGAGCAACCCAAGTATTAAGTTCCTCATGACTGCCATGTTGGAGATGCAACAAAAGCAAGCCCTTGAGGAGACTACGAGGCAAGTGAAAATTGCCCAGGAGATTCAAAAGCTAATACCCATTCTGGATGCTAAGATGAATATTTGTGCTTATTGTGGAGGACAACACCTTTCGGGACAATGTCATCTCAAGAAAGTACAAGCCGTATACCCCAACAATAACCTTGCTTGTTCCACTCAACATCCCGTTCACCCTCGTGGGAACTATGCATATAACCAACAACCCTCACAAAATCAAAACCGCCACCCTTACCATCAAAACCAACAATCTCCACAAAATGTCCACCATGGTCAATCATCCCAAACCTCTTAACCACCTCAAGAACTTTCCATTCAGCAATTGGTGCAAAAGATTTCATTAACCCAAGATAGGGATCAAGCCCGTCTCAAAAACTATGAGATACAAATAGCTCAAGTTGCACAACAAATTAGCCTCAACCAATCTATTCCTAGCCAACCACAACCGAACCCTAGGGGTCAACTAAATGCAATTACATTGAGGAGTGGGAGAGAGATTGAGGGTCCTATAAGGGTGGAGGAAAGTGCTTTGGGAGAGAAAGAAGGAGATGTGGTAGACATTACTGAGGAGGAGGAGTTGGAGGTAATAGAGGGAAGTGGAGGTATGCGTGAGGAAGAACATAGAGAAAAACTCAATTTTGAGGGTGAGTTAGATAAAAAGGAAAAAGCCGAAAGGGAGAGAGTAAGAAAAGGAAAAGGCATTATGAGAGATGATGATCCAAGTCATAACATAGAGAAACCCAAGACCTAACTTCCACCTGTCACTTTTCCCGACCGGTTAGCCAAACCAAAAGTAGAGGCGAAGTTTTCAAAGTTTATAGAGATGCTCAAGAAACTTCAAGTGAATATTCCATTTTTAAATGCTATTTCTGAGGTTCCCTCCTTTAAGAAGCATTTGAAGGAACTTCTTACAAACAAAAGAAAGATCAAGGAGGCATCTACTATACACTTGATAGCCGATTGTAGTGCTATTATCGAGAACAAAACTCCGGAAAAACTTGATGATCCCGGAAGTTTTTCCATCCCATGCGCTATTGGAAATATGAAGATTGAGAGAGCCTTATGTGATTTGGGGGCTAGTGTGAGTGTTATGCCATATTGTATATGCCGGAAGCTAAATCTTGATGATTTGATCCCCACTTCAATCAATCTTCAAGTTGTCGATCGTTCTATACGGCGACCATTGGGTATCTTGGAAGATATACCAGTTCAAGTTGGAAGTTTTCTAATACCATGTGACTTCGTCATTTTAGAGATGGATGAAGATGCTAACATCCCTATAATTTTGGGACATCCGATCCTTGCTACGGCCGGTGCTATGATAGATGTGAAAAATGGTCGTATGTCTCTCCATGTGGGCAATGCAAGCATAGTGTTTAATATTGAGGGATCCATGAAGAACCCCTCGGAGACCCATGCTATGTCGTAGATGCAATAGAAGAGGTGATTGATGAATACTCGGACGAATCCTATTTACTTGAGCACACCTATGATAAGTCTTTAGAAGAGAGTTCTTTTGAAACTTTTCAATTCGAACCGGATGGTGGCGAGGTAGCATTATTCACAAACTTCCTCGATACTACACCAACACAAGACGAGATTCCATTAGAGGAGCCACTCTTGGAGCCTTTCTTCGAGGATGTAGATGATTATTCTATGGAGTTGCACATATCGAAGTCGGCCTATGATTATTCTATGGAGTTGCACAAGACGAGATTCCATTAGAGGAGCCACTCTTGGAGTTGCACATAGATATATAGCATAACTATATAAATACGAAGAAAAAACGAAGAAGAAGAAGCTGGTCGATAAGATAGATTTTAGCATAGATTTTATGTACTTTTGATGTAATTTTTATTACTTCCTTTTTATGTATTTTTAGTTAGAAAATTAGGAAATTTAGAAAATGAGGGAAGCCAAGCCATGCAAGCCATGTGCCAAGAAGTCGCGAGATCGAATCCTCACAAAAGCACTCAAAAACACTCCCAATGAGCTAAATAATATACACTCTCCGTCCAGAGTGAATGGCAGCTTCCCTAGGCAAACTCTCTTCACACACCACTGTCCAAGAATGCAAGGACCAAGCTAGTACATCCCCCCTCCAGGTGGTGGCCGACCGGCCTACACACCGACCACACGTGGTCAATTGACCACGTGCTGCCGTCCACTTCCATGCATCTCCCCTACTGCCTTGTTATCTGCATTGTTGACTGCCAAGGACGACTGCATGTATGTGCATATATATCTACTCCCTCCTAAAGCCTATAAGTACCCCTCTCATGCCAAAGCCAAACTCACTCAATCATTCACCCATTTCTCCTCCTACACTTTCATTCATCCATTCTCTCATTCCTCTCATCTCTCTAATCTTTATTCTAGTATCATCATTCTACCACTCTTTTCCTATCACATTTCCACCATGATCTTATTATCTTAATCTCCTTATCTTCATCCTCTTAAACTCCTTAATCCATACTCTCGTAATATCCTCACTATTCTTACATAAAACCCTCACAAAAACATCCTAAAACACCACAAAAAAACCCACAAAAAAGCCCTTTCTTCCTACACCTTTTCTATCATCTTTTACACCACATTCTTACCATCATAATATCCATTCTTCTATCTTCTTCAATCCCCTAATCCATACTCTCATCCTATCCTCCCTCATCTCCACATTAATCTCCCACAAAACTATCCTAAAACATCATAAAAAGAGTCTTTCTTCCTATCCTATTCCCTACCTTTTTCCTATCCTTCTTCATCACTTTCCTACCATTATTATCTCCATTTCTCCACTTCTTTAAAACCTCTTATCTCCATTTTCATCTACCTTTCATTATCCTTCCATAAAACCCTAAAAACCCCACAAAAAGCCTAATCTTTCTACTACCCAAAACACCACAAAAAGAGTCTTTTCCTACCCTTTTTCTCATCCCTTTTCCATTATTTTCCCCATCCACTTTTGGCACCATTTTGGCATATTCAAGAGGAGTATTCAAGGCGTCTAAAGGCTACTACAACAAAGGCTAGGCAAGGCTTCCCTTCAAAAGACATAATGTAAGCTTCTAAGTGTTCTTTGTGTAAATAATGTGTTGTTTATTATGTACCTATCTTTCTTTTATTCTTTTGCATGTTCAATGAAATAATTCTATAAAGTATTCATTTATTTCCCTTCCAAACTTTATCAAGAGTATTTCCTTTTATGAGAGGCGAACTATTAAAGTTTACTTTTCGAGTTCATAGCCTTACCCCCGAATCCATTCTTGGCTTTCGCAGGCGGAGTTTTTCTTTCTTTTCTTTTGGTTTTGTCTTGGCTTGTCCCTTAAAAAGTCGGGTGGCGACTCCCATTTCGAAATAAAACACATCGAGGATTGCATAAACTATGGTTAAACATGGTTTTACAATGTACCGATGCAACTTTAGGGTTTTTCTTTCTTATATTTCTAAATAATATTTGCATAAATTGCTTTCTTCCGAGCCTAACATTTAAATGAGCAAATCGGGTTAAATTTAGAAGAGTTTTGGATAAGTGGATGTTCACTCTTAAAGGTTTAATTCAAGGACTCATAAAATGCCTAAGTAAAGGGAAAGTGATTTTACAAAATATTATTCATGAAATATATGATTGATTTCCTTGAAGAAATTTTCAAAGGTTAAACCCCAGCACGAATCAACAAATCACACCCCCAATCCTAACGTGGACGTTCGGAAGCCCGAATGGCGAGGAAAAATGTCCACAGTATTTTTGGCGACTCCACTGGGAAGTTTCTAAAGTGGGTAAAACTTGAAAAAAGTTTGTGTGCTTTAAATCTTTTGGAAGGAAAATGAAATTTACTTTATATTATTAAGTCATTCTTTTTTTAGGCATAATGCATTGCATATACTGGGGCACTCCCTTGACATGGAATATGTGATAGGAGCACGTAAATCGGTGGTATTAGGCTTTTTCTTTTTAACCACAAAAAAAAAATAACCCATGGGATGCCGGATCGACCATACTCAATTGGTGCACTTATACCGAGAGAGCATTGGTCACCACATCCACTCATGCATCACTCTATGAGGTCTCCACACGAGCCTCCAAGAGCGACACCCCACACATTCAAGTTGCCTTTACAACAAAGAATGCACCGGGACGAGTACATGAGCCGCTAAGTCTTATCCAGCTAATAAACCCTTTTGTACAGAGAGCCTTGGTTTAGGATACACCTTGTTCATATGTATGCTATGTGCTACGTGTTTAAATTCGTTGTAAAAGAGTCGACCCAAGTTTAGAAGCGTTGTTCTAGTCTATATAGTAGTCGTTGGGCTGAGAAGAGTCATGTTTACCAACTAAGAAGTTCAACCTTAAAAGTTATGGTTAACCTAGTGGTCGGGCCCATTTATCTATAAAGGTTGATTCTCTTGGTTCATAAAGTAAACTCAACTCGCCTTTGATGATTCTATATGGCCCTTTACGACATTTTCTTAACAAAGGTCCAATACCCTTATTAAAGTTAAAACAAAGCTAGTGGGTAAAGTCTTAGAATGCATAATAATCACCGGGATAGAGTAAATTAATTTATCGAGTTAATTATCGAATCTGACACACTTCTGGCCGGCCCGTGGTTAGGCCCTACCATATTGGATTTGGTAATTAAGTCCATAAATCAATTATAACTCGCTCGTTGTTGGTTTTATTTAGTCCTTTATGATACATGCTTTCCGGTAATTAAATAGAAAAAAAAAACGGAATAGAAAGAAGGGTCGTCGGTCCTGTTAATCATTATTTTAGTTCGCATGGCAGCCAACATGGCTCGAATTAAGTCTGAGTCGGTAGCCCAAATTACGGATTCTCCTTAAAACGGCCGGCCTGTGGACGGGGCCCATCCGAATTGAAAAACATTGATTTGTGCTCCTTGACTTAGGCTTGATTCGCCATGCTTGACTTTATTCGGCCTATTGTAATGATTGGTTGTCCTTAGGTCTAAGAAATCTGACTAATAAATCAAACAAAGTTAGTGGATAAAGTTTTAGACTGCGTAATAACCACCAGACTCGAGTAAGTTAATTTATCGAATTAATTATTGAATCCATCATACTTATGGTCGGCCCGTGGTTAGGCCCAACCATATCGGATTTGGCAATTAAGTCCATAAACTAATTACAACTCGCCTGTTGTTGATTTTATCCAGTCCTTTACGATGTCCACTATCCTAAACAAATAGAATAAAAGATGTATAGAAAGAGTAGGTTGTCAGTCCTGTTGATCATTATTCTAGCCCGCGTAATAGTCAGTATGGCTTGAGTTGGACTGATAAATTTTCCGAGTTACGGATTCTCCTTAAAACGGTCGGCCTATGGATGGGGCCTATATGAATTGAGAAACACTGACTCGTGGTTCCTTATTCAGTCCTGATTCGCCATGCTTGGCTTTATTCGGCCCTTTATAATGATCAACTGTCCTTAGGGTCCATATAGAGTTAGGTCCGTAAAGTAGAGAAAGTGTGTTGTAGACTATGTGTAAATATGTGTCTATGCATGTGCATGTGTATGTGTATGCGTATGCGTATGCGTTTGTGCATGTGCATGTGTTTGTGTCTGTGCATGTGTTTGAATCTATGCATGTCTATGTGTATGCATATGCGTCTGTGCATGTGAATGTGCATGTGTATGCGCATGCGTCTGTGCATGTGCGTGTGTTTACGTCTGTGCGTGCATGTGTTCTTGGATGTGTATGCGTATGCGTCTGTGCATGTATATGTGTCTGTGCATGTGAATGTGCATGTGCATGTATATGTGTCTGTGCATGTGTATGTGTCTGTGTAAACACGTGTTTGAGTTTGTCGAGTCTATACCACGCGTTGAGATGTTGAGTCTTTGCCACGCGTTTGACTTTGTTGGATCTTTGTTAGGTGTTTGAGTTTGCCGAGTCTTTGCCACGTGTATAAGTCTTTGTTAGAGTTTTTCGTTAACACGTCTTTTGAGGCATTGTTAAGTGTAAATATGTATATGTGTTTGTGTGTTGTGTCTTCATTAGAGTCAGACCTAGTTTTGAGACACTGTTTTAATCCGCATAATAATCATTGGGTTTGAGAAGAAATGAGTTAGTAAACTCGATTAATTAACCTCAAATTTTATGATCGGCTCGGTTATGAGGCCCATTCATTTTAAAGGTTAATTGGCCTTGTTTACCAATTCATTTCAACTCACCTTTAATGGTTTTATTCAGCCCTTCTCAATGTTCTCTTATTTTGGGTCTAAAGAAAATGATTAATAATAAAACAAAATCAGTGTGTGTTGTTCTAGCCTGCGTAATAGTCTCAAGGTTAGAGAAAATAAATTTATAGATTCGATTATTAAGCCTAAAACAAAATCCATGGTCGACCTTTTGGTAAGCCCATCCATGTTGAATTTAATAATTGAGTTTATAAGTCTGTTTTAGCTCACCTTTTTGATGGCTTTATTCGGTCCTTTACAACATTCAGTTTCCGTGAGTGTAAATAAATAAATATGTCGAGTCTTCAATAAAAAGAGTGTGTAAATAGAAGTCTAGAAGTCAGGTTGTAAGTCCGTCGAGCATTATTCTAGTCCGTATATTGGTCAATTTAGCTTAAGTTAACACAAGTGACGGATTCCCCTTAAAAAGGTCGGCTTGTGGTTTAAGCCATCCGAATTGAGAAACACTGACTTGCGCTTTCCAATTTATATCGACTTGCTATGTTTGACTTTATCCGGCCCTTTATAATGCTCTTGTCGTAAAAAATGTCGTTGTGTGTCTCAGAGTCGTATAGAGTTTAGGCATTCCTCAGTCAGTAAATAAGTGTCTTTCATTCTTTAGGACGTCTCATAGAGGTTAGAACTGGCGAATCGATATCATAGTTGAGTTGTTTCCTGTGTCAGTATATAGGTGTCTTACACGTTAGGAGATATCATGTATGGTCTAGTAAACCAAGGTTATGGGTAAGTCTTTGTTTTAGAGTCTGCATGTAAGTGCCTTGCATTCTTTAAGGGGTCTTATATAGGTGTATAGGGTATGCAAACCCAGGTTATAGGAAAGTCTTTGTTTTAGGGTCACATGTAAGTGTTTTTTTATTCTTTAGGAAGTCGCATATAGGGTCTAGGTCCTAGGTCAGTCTTTTCCTAAGCCAATGTGTGTCTCTCATTCTTCAGGAGGTCCAATGTGAGTCCATGTCATGTGTGGGTCTTTTCTTGGGTCAACATGTGTGTTCCATTTTTAGGAAGTTCAATGTGAACCTAGGTCTAGGATGAGTCTTTGTGTCAGTGTCTACTTGTAAGTTACTTGCATTCTTTAGAAAGTTTTCATAAAAGGCCTAGGTCATAGGTGAGTCTTTTCTTGAGTTAATATGCGTCTTTCATTTTTAGAAAATTCCATGTATACCCAGGTCATGGGTAAGTCCTTGAGTCATGATGTAAGTGTCTTTCATTCTTTAGGAAGCCACATATAAGGGTTAGGTCATGTAAATCATAAGTAAGTCGTTGAGTCGTTTCTCGAGTTAGCACATAAGGGTCTTTCAGTCGCTAGAGAGTCGCATGTAAGGACTGTGTCATAGGTGAATCCTTTCTTAAGTCAACGTGAGTCTTTTCATTTTTTTAGAAAGTCCAAAGTAAAACCCATGTCATGGGTGGGTCGTTAGGTCATTTCTTGAGTCACCAGGTAAGTGTCTTCATTCCTTAGAAAATCACATATAGGGTCTAAGTCGTAGGTAAGTTCCTCTTTCAAGTCGCTGTGTGTTTGTCTTTTTTTTAGAAAGTTCATTGTAAACCCATGTCATGGGTGCGTCTGTGTCTAGAGTCATCATGTAAATATCTGTCTTTTTTTAAGAAGTTTAGTGTAAACCCATGTCATAGGTTAGTCTTTAAGGGTCAAAATATAGGCATTTGCATTTTAGGAAGTCTTATATAGATTTTAGGACATATAGACCCATGTCATGGGTAAGTCTTTTCCTTAAGTCAGCATATAGAAGTCTTGCATCCTAGAAGTCCCATGTAGGTCAATTTGCATATTCAAACCCATGTCCCGGGTGAGTCTCTCTCGAGTCAGCATATATGCACTTTTCATTTCTAGGAAGTCCATATAGGTCATTTAGGTCATGTATGCATTGGGATGTGTTTTTCTTCATTTATCCAGTGTCAGGGTCAAGGCCCGAACCTGCAATAAAGGGAATTCTGGGATGGCATGAAATTCTGCAAATCACGTTAGGTCCCGGGGACATGAAACAGAGAATTGTTGGACTTTGAAGAGTAAGATTGAGGACATGATCCATTCAAGGAGAAATTGCTTCTGCCAAAAGCAACACAAAGGGCCAGATAGAGCATGGATTCCCTACAAGAAGACAGGGAGAGCACATCATCAAAGGAGCCTTAGAGTTAGCTACATTCATGATTGTCCAGCATTCACTTCTAGAGTATGTTAGAGTTAAGAGTCAGTTCTTAATTCATTTCTTGAATTTAGCCGCTCTTGTGGCTATTTGTTCAAATAGAGTTTCATGCTTATACTTCTGATTTGAATTGAAAAGTTCTCTCGTCCATTCACCATCCTTACAAACCAAGTCTGACAAATTCATCTTCTCTTATCCTTCCATTTTTGTCTTTCGCTTCATTCCTATCCCTTCATTTCTTGAATTCAGGGTTAGAGAGATAAAGAGAGAAATTCAAAAAAAAAAAGAAATTTAAAATTTAAAAAAAAAGGAGTGAAAAACTATAGAGTGGTCAGTTTGAAAACCTCGTCGAGGCAAACCGGGCAAAAGGAGAGAATAAAATTGATGACAGAAGTCAGCCTGCATTCCCATCCAACAAGCTGAGCAAAAGGAGAGAGTGTTGTCTGGAAAGACCAAGTTCAATATCCTCCCTAAAGTGAACACTCCTCATTAAAAATGCAGCAGCTTAACCAAATGTGCCGAGGACAGGGGGCATTCCCCTCACATTCATTTCACAACCACATTACCCTTGTCTTTTCATCCAGTCTCTACATACCACTTACTACCTATCATTTACATTTCTAGCCTTTTCCATCAAACCTTAACCCTCTTCAAAACCCTTTCATTCATTAAACCAATCCCAAAAGGTGTTCTATGACCAAGGAGAATAGGAGGCAATCCATGAAGAAAAAGTTCGAAAAAGTGAAAGCAAAACAAAAAAATGAGGGTGAAAGCAAGAAAAAAGAGAGCAAAAAGATAAACAAAAGAAAAAATGAGAGAAAGCAAAAGGAAAAAAGAGAAGGAAATCGAGGAAAGCAAAAGAAAAAAAAAACAAAGTAGAAGAAGAAAAGAGGGGAGAATAAGAAACTAGAAGGTTGAAATAAAGGGTCATGCACACCAGAGAAATAATCCCTTCCTAAACCTTCACCTCATCATCCATACACCTTATCATACCTTTCAGTCTTTAATAACCTTCATACGCCTTCATAATCATCCATAACATGCCTTCACAATCATCTTTTGAGCCATTATGCCTTCCTCGAGGCACTACGCATCAAAGTTGCGCTTAAAGAACTACGAATGACCTGATTCCACCTTGGATACGTAGGAAAACCTCTTCGAGGCTCGGCCCAATACCTTTTCACTTTAGAGAGTGTTGTCGTTGAATAAACTGGTCCTTGAGAGAATAAAAAAAAAGAGAATGAAAAGCTAGTCTGAAAACCCACTTGGGCGGGCTAGGCAAAAGGAGAGGAAACCCTGGATTTCTATCGCTATCATTAACCCTCCATTTTCCATTTTCCTTCTGTCAGAATTGAACATCATCCCGTCAATCATGTTCCAGCCTTTTCCCAAGAGATGATGTCCACCCCATTTAACCATCTCTTCACCCTTTCAAGACACCATCATCCATAAGTGTCTCCTTATCACCATGTTCCAACCTTTTCTCATGAGATGATGTTTATCCCATTTGACCATCTCTCCTTCCTTTTTAAGGCACGTTCATTCTTAAGTTTCTCCACATCCCATTCATTAATAATGCCTCTCCCATCATCTCTTTCACCAAACATCTTCTAACCAACCTTTTCAAGCCTTTTCATCTTATCTCACCCTTTGAGGACTTTTTAGCTCAAACGTTATTGCAAGTATGAGGTTTTGTTCTTAATGCCCACTCTCAGCATACTTTAGTGCGACTCACTTCTCAACAAGAGCAAAAGCCATCCACATCGGATCAGTGGCTAACTGGCAACAACATACATGATCATGAACAGACTCAGAAATAAGCTACTCTAAAATGGGGGCTCGCGCGACCCTTGTGACATCATTCGGAGAAAGCTTCTAAGAGGGACACCTACTCCCTATCCTTCAAGGTCCTGGATCTTCATTTTCATCGGTGTTCTAATAGTAGTCTCGAAAGGAAAGAAAAAAAAAAGAAAAGAGAAAAAAAAGAAAAAGAAAAAAGAGGAAAGAAAAAAAAGAAAAAAGAAAAGAAAAAGAAAAGAAGAAAAAAAATAGAAAGAAGAGAGGCTAATTTGAAAACCTTTTGGGCAAGTTAGGCAAAATGAGAGATCGAGACTCGCGACTAAGGACATACCAACTTCCATCACTACAACATAGGAAGCAATACCTCCTTCTATTCTATGGTCTCCATGCATCATATCTTAAGTTTTCACGAAACTGGAGGCTTGCAAATCTCTAAGGTGCCCTCCAAATCAGGACAAAGTCATCCAGAGTCTACATTAAGCTGGGGGCTTGCAAACCCCTAATATGTCCTCCTGGAGCAGAACATTATCATCAAGGGTCTACGCCAAACTGGGGGCTTGTCATACGTCAGCTTAGATCTGCGAGCAATCGAGGTCATCTACGTGAGCACCCAAGAAACACATCCTTCAGGCCTAGCACCTCCGCCATTTTTCCTTGTCCCCTGGACCGAGATGTTCCTCATTCTGAATTTTTCTGAAATTCCCCCACAAGTGGCCTTGATTCTTAGGAAGTCATTGTCTTAAGAAAAGCATTGTCTAAAAAAAAAAAGAGTCATTGTCTTAGGAGATCATTGTCCTAGAAAGTCATTGTCTTAGGAAAGCATTGTCCTAGAAAGTCATTGTCTAAATAAAGAGTCGGGGCGTTACCTGCATCTAGAAGTGCATGTTTAGAATCATAAAGCGTCATGTGTGTGTCATGTCTAAGCATAATAGGCTTGCATTTCATCCATAAAGTGTGTCAAAATCACATGGAGTCAGTTTGTCTTGCATAGACTCAATCTGTCATGCATAAAGTCAATAGTCATGCATAAATGCATAGTTGCATAAAAAAAATGCATTGTTTGTGCAAGAGTCCAGTTGCATGTATACCTGCATATCAAAAAAAAAAAAGACAACAAAGAAGTGCCACATCGTTCCAGAATGCAGCACTAGGGGCTGGTTGAGCCCATGTGTCATCTCATTCAGGAAGGGTTTCTTATCACTAAGACCAAGATTAGAGCAACCTCTAATCCAACTCTGGCAAGTCAAGCTAGCATCCAATCAAGTCATAAATCGACTGTCCGACACGAAGGACAAAATCTTCCTCAGCCAGACATGAATGGCAATTGTCCGACATGAAGGACAAAATCTTCATCATCTGCCAGACATGAATGGCGATTGTCTGACACGAAGGACAAAATCTTCATCATCAGCTAGACATGAATGGCATTAGTCCGACACGAAGGACAACATCCTCTTCAGCCAAACACGAATGGCACATGTCCAACACGAAAGATGGAATCTTCACAAATGACTATTGCGGATCGGTGACTCGGCGAAATTCAAGAATCCATGTTCCCCCAGTGGAATTCCAAACTCATGCAACCACGAGTAAAGAAGATATTGGCATCTATGCGCTTAAAGCAAAATTTGAAGTATCATCTACTTTAAATTCAACTTACAGTGCTAAAACAAGCAGCAGCATGCAAGTCATTTTAACGATAACATGCTATAAAAATCTAGAAAACAAGAAGAATGCCAAGGAGAAGCTCCAATTGATGAGCACAAGAGCTCGATTCACGCAGTCACGTGCCAAGCCCTCATTTGCCTAGGCTCAATCTGATCGGCCTTGGGGCTATCTACAATAATTGCAAGTAAGATGGTCTCCTGCATAGCCTGCAAAAGCTGGGGTGAATGCAAGTGTTCCTCTCTTCTCTCTAGTGTCCGGCCGGCCTAGGGAAAGAAGGAGCCTTTGTCTTTTCTCCCTGCTTAATGCCAAGGGCCCGAGTGAATGCAAAGATTCCTCTCTTTTCTCTAGCGTCCGACCTGCCTAGGGAAAGAAGGAGCCTTTATCTTTTCTCCATGCTTGTTTCCAAGAGCTCAAGCTTGTACATTTCCAAGGAGGAGCACGGCTAAGTGTGCCCAATTAAGAGGGGTGGTCTTCTCAAGAAAGGTGCATCAAGTCCCCAAATAAGTGCATTTTCCCAATGATCATGCTGACATAATCTGAGGAAATAAGAGCCATTGACATCACGATCGATGAAGTCTCCAGGCATTGAATTGCCACTGAAAATTAAAATCAGAGCCACCGACAGAGATCGGTGCAGTCTCAGCAATAAGAGTCGTCAACATCAGCTTCGACGAAATCTCAAGAATAAGAGTCACTGGCATCGCGTCCAAAGAAGTCTTATCGGCATCAAAAATGCTATCATCATCAAAAATCCAAAACCAAGGAAGCCCATCGGCGTAAGTCCCCATCAACAACAGGGCCATCAACAGAGTTTCAATGTAGTCCCAATCTTGAGCCACCAGCAGAGTTTCGGTGAATTCTCAACCACCAGGGCCATGGACATCGCGATCGGTGAAGTCCCTCGGCATTGAATTGTCATCATCATCATTATCAATGGCTTCCAGCCTCGCGTCTGGTTAGTCTCGGCATCTGGCCTCGCGTCCAGTTCATCATTATCATCATCATCATCAAAAATCCAAAAACAGGGTAGCCCATCGGCGTAAGTCCCCATCAGCATCAGAGCCACTGGCAGAGTTTCGGTGAAGTCTCAACCAGGGCCATCAGCAGAGTTTCGATGCAGTCCCAATCCTGAGCCACCGGTAGAGTTTCGATGAAGTCTCAATTCCCAGGGCCATCGACATCGCGATCGATGACGTCCCTCGGCATTGAACATGCCAACAATCATCAACATTGACACCGGGAAAGACTGGAAATGACACTAGGAAAGACTAGAAAATCAGCACCAACATACAAGAGCCATCGGCATCGTGTCCGATGAAATATCTCCAACAAGTAAGGCCATTCTCCCTGAGATCACCTATCGGTACAAGTTCGCGAACCGCGACACAGGACTTAGCTTCCAAGTGTCAGCCCACAACTTCAAGTAGGACGCCTTCAGCGCCCGAGACCATTTCGAGTAGGTCATCATCAAACGCCCGAGATCTCTTCAAGTAGAGCATCACTCTTGCTCGAGATCAACCCCGACAAAGGCGTATGCCACCCACAACTGTGATGCAGGACTCAGCTTTCAAGTATCACCCTAGACTTTACACTCCAAAGTTATATCCACAGGCTTTGCACCACAAAGTCATATCCCAACCGGTGTCCATCAATTCAAGTCTACTTTGATCTTCGTCCTATCCTTGGACTCAATCAAAGTGGGGGCTATCCGTAGACACCGGATTTTGGCACATAGATATATAGCATAACTATATAAATACGAAGCAAAAACGAAGAAGAAGAAGTCGGTCGATAAGCTAGATTTTAGCATAGATTTTATGTACTTTTGATGTAAATTTTATTACTTCCTTTTTATGTATTTTTAGTTAGAAAATTAGGAAATTAGAAAATAAGGGAAGCCAAGCCATGCAAGGCACGTGCCAAGAAGTCGTGAGATCAAATCCTCACAAAAGAACTCTCCGTCCAGTGTGAATGGCAGCTTCCCTAAGCAAACTCTCTTCACACACCACCATTCAAGAATGCATGGACGAAGCTAGTACATCCCCCCCTCCAGCTGGTGGCTGACCGGCCTACACACCGACCACACGTGGTCAATTGACCACGTGCTGCCATCCACTTCTATGCATCTCCCCTACTGCCTTGTTAGCTGCTTTGTTGACTGCCAAGGACGAATGCATGTATGTGCATATATATCTACTCCCTCATAAAGCCTATAAATACCCCTCTCATGCCAAATCCAAACTCACTCAATCATTCACCCATTTCTCCTCCTACACTTTCATTCATCCATTCTCTATTCCTCTCATCTCTCTAATCTTTATTCTAGTATCATCATTCTACCACTCTTTTCCTATCACATTTCCACCATGATCTTATTATCCTAATCTCCTTATCTTCATCCTCTTAAACTCCTTAATCGATACTCTCATAATATCCTCACTATTCTTACACAAAACCCTCACAAAAACATCGTAAAACACCACCAAAAAACCCACAAAAAAACCCTTTCTTCCTACACCTTTTCTATCATCTTTTACACCACATTTTTACCATCATAAGATCCATTCTTTTATCTTTTTCAATCCCCTAATCCATACTCTCTTCCTATCCTCCCTCATCTCCACATAAATCTCCCACAAAACTATCCTAAAATCAACATCATAAAAAGAGCCTTTCTTCCTATCCTATTCACTACCTTTTTCCCATCCTTCTTCATCACTTTCCTACCGTTATTATCTCCATTTCTCCACTTCTTTAAAACCTCTTATCTCCATTCTCATCTTCCTTTCATTATTCTTCCATAAAACTCTAAAAACCCCACAAAAATCCTAATCTTTCTACTACCCCAAACACCACAAAAAGAGCCTTTTCCTACCGTTTTTCTCATCCCTTTTCCATACTTTTCCCCATCCACTTTTGGGTCCATTTTGGCATATTCAAGAGGAGTATTCAAGGAGTCTAAAGGCTACTACAACAAAGGCTAGGCAAGGCTTCCCTTCAAAAGACATAATTTAAGCTTCTAAGTGTTCTTTGTGTAAATAATGTGTTGTATATTATGTACCTATCTTTCTTTTATTCTTTTTCATGTTCAATGAAATAATTCTATAAAGTATTCATTTATTTCCCTTCCAAACTTTATCAAAAGCACATTTTAAACTTTTAGTAGAGTCTTTCCTTTTGTAAGAGGCGAACTCTTAAAGTTTACTTTTCGAGTTCGTAGCCTTACCCCCGAATCCATTCTTGAGTTTCACAGGCGGAGTCTTTCTTTCTTTTCTTTTGGTTTTGTCTTGGCTTTTCCCTTAAAAAGTCGGGTGGTGATTCCCATTTCGAAATAAAACACATCGAGGATTGCATAAACTATGGTTAAACATGGTTTTACAATGTACCAATACAACTTTAGGGTTTTTCTTTCTTATATTTCTAAATAATATTTGCATAAATTGCTTTCTTCCGAGGATAACATTTAAATGAGCAAATCGGGTTAAATTTAGAAGAGTTTCGAACAAGTGGATGTTCACTCTTAATGGTTTAATTTAAGGACTCATAAAATGCCTAAGTAAAGGGAAAGTGATTTTACAAAATATTATTCATGAAATATATGATTGATTTCCTTAAAGAATTTTTCAAAGGTTAAACCCCAGCACGAATCAACAAATCACACCCCCAATCCTAACGTGGACGTTCGGAAGCCCGAACGGCGAGGAAAAATGTCCACAATATGCAATTGAGGAGGAGAGAAAAACCTTAGAAGATGTTGATTATGAGAGCTATTTCTTTGAAGTAGAACCGGATGACTGGGGTGGAGGTAATCACGTTAAACCCATACCTCCCATGATGAGTAGTTTGAAGGAGGAGAAATTCAAAGGAGGAGTGGAAATAGAGGGAAAGGCTTTAGAAGATCATGATTATGAGCACCTTCAAAAAGTCTATTTACTTGAGATGGAACCTATTGATTGGGGTGACAATAACCACTCTAATGTTTGGCAACCTGTATTTCATGAGGTTAGAGACATTCTTTGTGACAACTTCCTTGATATTGCTCCTACGAGGAAAGAGATTTCATTGGGTGAAACTTATATTGACAGCATGGAAGCGAAAAGGGTGATTTTTGAAGGTTCGAGACCCGAAAAACCACCTAACATCAAGCCAAAGTTGACTTCTACTTCTTTCCGATCCCCCAAACTTCCGAAGAGGCACATTTCTTATTTACATAAAGTTGGGAGGCAATGGAAAAGAAAAAGGAAGCGTGAGTGGAAGAGACCGAGAAAAGGATTATCTTTATGTCCTTTGCTACTACTTAGACCACCGGAAGGTTATTTGGATCCTTCTATGATGATGATTGAGAAGTGTGGAAAGAAGAGAAGGAAGAAGTGGTGGAAGAAGCTTACAACCCTTCTCTCATATACACCCCGCCTTTCAAGGATCAAGTGAGTGAATATTGGGTCGAGCTAGGGACCTAAAACAAGCGCTTTATGGGAGGCACCCCATATTTTGCTTCTTTCCAATTGTTCTTTCTTTCTTTGCTTTCTTTTATGTTATCCTTTTTGAGGTATTAGTTCTAGAAAAAAAAAGGAAAAAAAAAGAGAAGAGAAAAAGAAAAAAAAATTGAAATGTAAAAAAAGAAGAGAGTGAAAGAGAATAAGTGTAGGGGAAAGTGAGTGAAGTTCAAGTAATTCTAGAAGTATTAGTGAGGTTTAAGAAGAATGAGTACAAAAGAAAATGAATTATAGAGTTTTAGGACTTTGAATATTTTTGATGCTGAAATTTGTGAATTGGATGCAGCAAGGCGTAGCACCCGCTATCCCAGGCGTAGCACCCGCTACGTTGTTCTGTCGGACGCATTTCAGGGTCGTAGCACCCACTACGGCAGGCGTAGCACCCGCTACGCCACTGTTTGTAAGTTCTAACTCTTTCCTTTACTTCTTTCTCATTTTCTTCCTTCCTCTCCTCTCATCACATCTCCCCATCCCACTAATCCTTTCCCTATGTTCCACCCTTATTTCCCGCCTCAAAAAGTGAGATTCGGGGATAAGGTATATCATTCGCAATGTATATATTGTTCATAGTTTTTCTTTTCAGCTCTTTATTGTTTAGTTAGTTGATTTTCTCCTTTTGTTTTTTTTTTCAATCTAGCATGTGTTATTGTCACATATAAGTCGTCTTTTCACCCTAATATTGTGTTTCTATTGAATGATGACTTCGAAACATGGCTTGAACATTTATGTTAGAAGAGCTTGAGGTAATATCTTTCTACCCTCTCTTTACTTGATGAATATTATGATCCGTTGCATGCTTGATCTTTCTTTTTGGTGGCGCGCCCCTAAGTATGAATGTGTTGGGTATATCTTGTTGTTGGAGCCGTGTGGGCTTGGGTCGCCACCATTTGATTGCTACTTATTTTGTACATATGTGTTTTTTCTAGTTTTTCTACCCTTTTCTATGACACCTTCTCACAGTGAGGACATTCTGAAGCTTTAAGTGTGGGGGGGGGCGGGGGGAGATTTCATGCTTAAGGGTAGATAACCTAGATCTTTTATTTTTATTTTTCTTAATTTTGCTTAAAATTGAAAAATTTTTGTGTGAAAAAGGAGAAAAAAGGGAGTGAAAACCTTAAAAGTTTTTTCGGTTTTGTTTTGTTTTGTTTTTGTTTTCGCTTAGTTTCTTGGATTTTGTTGTCGAAATTGGGAAGCCGTTCTTAATCTTCTTTAAAAGAAACCAGTCTGAGCATTTTCGACCCTATCTTGGGTGATTGCCATGACTCACCTATTTAGATTTCCTTCATTGAGTATCTAGCGAGATCCTCGATTCCTTTCACGTTCGGGTTGAAACTGGGAGATTCTAGGGATTCTTGTCCGAGCTTGTTTTCTACTAAAAAAAGAAAAGAAAAGCTAAATAATTGGATTAAGTGGGGCGTGTCGGCTGAACGACATTAGCCACCATAAAGTTAGTCGACCTACACAGAGCCGGTATTAGCGGTACGGTGCTATTGCCCCTTAAGCCTCCTTCTATATTGCTTGCAACGAAGAGGTGAATGGAAAAGCCTGTGTTGGGAGGGTAAATCCCGTATTATGGGTTGTTACAATTCCCGCAAAACTAACCTCGACCTTTAAGTTTTAAAAAATTGTTGGAATTACCCAACCCCAAAAAGATAAGTTTAAGTGTTAATAAAGTGTAGGGCCTTTCCTTGCATCACCTACGGCCCTCACCAAGCCAAGGGCGACCAAATGTGGGGAAGGGAAACTCTTTTCTTTCCTTGTTCGTTTTGTTTTTTTTATTTTTGAGCTCGGGTGTGAGTCTTTGGAGTCAACCAGAATCAGTTAGAACCCACTAGCACTTATGCACATGGGGTTTTGCTTGGCATGAGGTGTAGGAAATCGAAAACCTCTAAGATTGACATTTGCTTGAGGTAGGTGTTTGTGAGATGCTCATAACGGTTCCTTTTGGAGGATTAATATCATTTTCCTAATTGAGATTGCAAAATTCTTTGAAGCGAAGTTGTTTTTTCCTTTTCCTTTGTTTTCTTTGGTTTTGTTTTCACTTTCCCTCTCTCCTTTTTCTTTGGCTTTTATGGGTATAGTCGCTACAAACCCTCACGAGTCCATCTCGTCCACCCGGGCTGCCGGGGGGGTTCAAAGGCTTGGTGCATATGCTAAATGCACTCGTTTCTCTCCCACGACAGAGGAGTTTGTGTTAGTTTAGGTAATTTTTGTTTTGTTTTGCTCGGGACGAGCAAAAGTTTAAGTGTGGGGGGGTGTTTAGACTCAATTTTATGTCTAAATAACGCCTTAATTCATAGGCTTTTGACTCGTTTCATGCTTAATTTCATAACTTTTACTACGTTTTTGGTTATTTTGTAGGTTTTGGAGTTTTTACTCAAAACGTAGCAAAACGGGGCTATTTTGTAAAATTTTGGGAATCCCGAGATTCCCCGCGCCAAGGGCGAGTCAAAGGCGAACAGAGTAGCAAAGTGGGACATGTGAGTATCACAAAGTTGGAGTTTTGATGAATTTTGTAGAGGTAACACCCGCTACGTTCAGGGTAGCGGGCGTTATCCAACTCACCATCAAGCCTTTACACGCGTCAAATTGGTAGCCCCTGCCACCCTTCAAGAGGACCGACATCGACACGGCCCTAGAGACCGCACCACAGAGCCGCCACGCTTCGCATGCGGGAAGCTAAGTCCCGGCGGTCGCACCTACGGTCAGTCGAGACCGTGCCTACGGTCGAGCGAAGAAGAGAAGAATCGCCATGTTGCTTCGTAGTACCGCACCTACAGTTCTATATACCGTACCTACGGTGCCTTGCGAATCACGAAAAGTTGTTGTTTGAAATGCTGCGTTTTGATTAACTCCTTTTGCTTGTATAAATACCTCCTTTGACGATTAGAAAAGGGGGAGGCAATTATCTTTGAATTATCCAGCATTTTAGCTATCCATTAGAGTGAGATTAGAGAGATTCCTTAGTAATTAGTGAGTAATTAGTGTTGGTTTATTGCAATTGCACTAGATTCCATTGGAGTATTATTGAAGTTCTGAAGATTTCTCTTTATTTTGGAGCTTGGATTCTTATCTACTCTTGATCATCCTTCCATTGTCATCATCTAATGAGCATTTCTTAATCCTTACTCTCTTTAATTTGCTTGTTTTCATTTCAATCTCTGTATTTGTTATTCGATTGCTTGGTGTTTATCGTTCTTTGATTATTGTTTTTATTTCCTAATTTCTCTATTTTAATCATGAATGATGGAGTTGTTTATGTCATTAGAATGTTAATTAAGATGATTAGAGGCTAGAACCCTTTGGGTTAGGGTGAAATTAAGGATGTGAGTGGTGGATTTGGATTGGGTTAGCAAGTTTAGGAGGTAATTTTTAGTAGTAGAGTCAATTTCCCATTCCCATTCTTCCCTCAAGTGGGATGTATTCGAGATTGAAAGTCTTGAATACTTCCAACACTTGCGTTGGAAGATAGAAAATGGGATAGTTAATGCTCACCCACGAAAGTGGAAGGAGGTTAACTAGAGAGTCCCGTTTCTTTAACCCTCCGGGTCCGTGGTGGGCTTGTAGGAAGTTAATCTGGATTATCTTTGAAAAAGGAAATCCGGTGGGTTTATTCTAACGGGATTATCATTTGATTCTTCTATTTTGTTACTTCCTAATTAGGAAACCCTCGTCCTTATTACCATTTGCATCCCGAAATCTCCCGACACCCATTATTCCCATTTCGATCGAACCTTAGTTGTGTTTGCGCTGTTTATCACCAAAAACCCTCTTGTTATCTTGTGATCCTAAACCTCACCTAGAGTCAAGTTGCCCTAGCCAAGGCCCCTAGCTCATCGAGAAGAACAATAAAAACCGGGGTACAAAAACCACGTTACACAAATGGTACCACGGACTTCCATTCGAAGTTCAAGAAGATTGAGACCAGTTGCTGAAACCCTTCCTTCAACATTACGGTCCACTCCAGAAAAACGAAGCAACTCTAGAAGACTTGACCTCCATGAAACAAGGGGATGATGAACCATTCTTGGATTACTATGCCAAATGGCACAACACTCTATCAAATATACCGAATTCCATCGACCCTAGGATGCAACTCATCAATTTCAAAAAGAATCTTAAGAACAGTCTTGTTCGCCAACTCGAATACCACGTCGTGACTAGCTTCGACTGCTTAAAGTAAATTTGTACTCAACTTGAGGGTATAGAGAAAAGAAAAGTTGTCAACCAAGGTTGGAAAAGGTCTAGGCGTCTAACTTCAACAAGAGGGCCACCGATTCACCCAACAACCCACCTAAGGACATTGAGACTCATGCCATCAAGAAATTTGGCACTTACACCTCGTACACCCCATTCGATATCCCGTATGCCATGGCTCTTGAAAGGCTCGACAAGAAAGGGATCATTGAGTTACCCCCATCGAGAGGGGAGCCAGAAGACAAACCAAAGGGATGGAATGTTGCTCTGTTTTGTAATTATCATCGGTGTAGAGGGCATGACACTGAGAATTGTTTTACCCTTAAGAATAGGATGAAAGACATGATCCAAGCTGGAACGTTGCCCTTACCTAAGGCAGTTCAAAAATCTAATAATAAGGATAATTCTCAAATTTCTGTTATCTACTTCAGGGAAGAATCCTTCGAACCTTCAGAACTCATCATGGAGGCAGGGTCGGGCCAACCCACTAAGGAAGCACTCCTTCCTTTTGGAAAGTCCATCCTCGGATACTGAATGAGAACCAACAACGTGAAACCCATGGAATTGCTAAGGTCATCATTTCTTGAGTAGTCAATTATGGTTGAGTCAGTCCTTGGTGAATGTGTCTTTTGAAATTCAATAAGATGAGTTTACTGCATTTTGATTCGTGCATTCTTTCTGCCGAACAAAAAGAGAATCTGGTGCTTGCACTCTAAATCCAAGTTGAAAAGCACCTTTGCCTTGCCCATTCACTAGCCTTGAAATCCAAGTTTGACACATCCATTTGTCACCCTCCTAAACCCTTCCATGCATCACATTTGCCATCCCGCGAATCCAGGGTTGAAAATAAAAAGAGAAAGATAAATAAAAAAAAAGAACAAAAGGAACAAAAGAAAAAACAAAAACACAAAAAAGAGAAAAACCAACCTACGTTTTTATCAAGCAAGCTGGGCAAAAGGAGAGAAGACCAAAATTACCGGCGAACATATCTAAGCTCCGAGATCTGCAGCTTGAACATAATGTGCCTAGGACAGGGGGCTACCTACTCGTCGTCCATATCGCTATCCATATCACCCATTACCTTCCGCTTGCCTTACTTGTCACCTACGCATCCCCACCAATCTTTCCCTTAACCAAATCATCTACCTTTACAACCCTTGACAGTCACCATTTGAAAGCCCTTAGCCTTCACCAATCAGATCACTCTTCTTACGGCCATTTTCGGCCTATCCCGAACCCAAAAGTGTGTGTGTGACAAGCAATAGCAAGAAAGGGAATAAAAGTTGGAGAAGGAACAAGAAAAATAGAAGAGAAAAGAATCAAAAAGATAAAAAAAAGAAAAAAAGAAAAAGGGAAGGAAAAAAAACAAAAGAGAGAAAAAGAAAGAGCATGAAGTCGAAGGCGGAATTGTCGGTTTATAATCACAAACGCACTCTTCGAACCCCTCAAACCTGCTTATTAGAGCCCATGAGCTGTAAAACCTGAGTTTTTCGTTAAGGTCACTGTCAGTTTCGTCTGGCAGACCGTTAGCGTTGAGTTTAAGTTTCGATGATGAAACTTCTTTTAAAGTGTAATGATGTAAAACCCCGAGAAAATCAAATGTGTTGACCGTGACGTCAATAATTTAAGTTTGACTCCTTTAATTTTTTAGATTCATATGTGAAAATTTTGCTAACACTTGAGCTCGTAGGACCGCGTAGTAGCTAATGAAGCGTAGAATAGTAATTTTATGCATGGGAAAGTTGCATGGGAGTGTTGGTATTTAAGTAATTTTATATGTATGACCTTAAGTGCTATTACTATTATTATTCATGTGGGTATTCTTTTGTAACTATGTGGTATTTTAGAGATTTTGGATAACCTATTATTATATATAATTAATTACTTTCACCTGTATTTGTTTTCTTTTTTTTCCTAAATTTTTTCTTGTAATTAACTATGGGTATAAATACCCCCAAAAAATTACTTAGGGGTACCCTAACTTTTGGTGAAATGTTTTTCTGGTACCCCAACTTTTAAAAACTAATTTTGGGGTACCCTAACTTTTAGAATTTGAAATAATTATGTGAATTTTCGGCCAATTATTTGAATTCAACGGTGAGTTTTAGGCGGGAAATTGATTAAGTGTTTTTGTGGATGAAAATGCCCTTTGTTTTTGTGGACGAAAATGATTAAAATCAATCGGAGTTTCGCCGGAAATTCACCTAGTAATTTCTAATCCTAAAAGTTAGGGTACCCCAAAATTAGTTTTGAAAAGTTAGGGTACTAAAAATTGTTTCTTCAAAAGTTAGGGTACCTCTAAGTAATTTTTCGAAATACCCCTCTTAGCTAAACCCTAGATTTTGTTTAAATAAAACCATCGTCCCTCCTTTCTTTTTCTTCTGCTGCACAACGCAAACCTGAACCCCGAACCCTCTCTCTTCTCTATCTTCACCCTTCTCCCACCCCTTCTTCTCCCTCTCCTCCATCAGTGACCACCTGCTCTTTGAACCATCAGAGGGTGCCGGACAGAAGTTTGCATGGCCCCCATTAACCGCTGCCCATCAGCTGGGTCGCCAGGGCCACCGTCGCGACTGGAGGAGCCCCCGAAGGAGGCCTAATACAGTAGTGTTGTCGTATTGTTGCTGCTGTTCGGACGACTCCCAACACCTCCCCATACGTTCCCGACCGCTGGTAGCTGCACTAAAGGACTTCCTATAGTCCCACCTCCGATCGACGCCCGCCACCTAGGCCACTGGAACTGTCATCGCGGCTCGATGAGCCTCCGAAGTAGGCTTGCTGCCTTGATGGTGTTATTGCTGCCACTACTGTGTTAGCTTCGCACGCTCTAGACCGCGTCGTTTTAGTGAGCTCAAGTGTGTTCGTTGAAGTGAAGTGAAACAAAGTGAAGTGAAGTAAAGATATCCAAGTAATGTCTATGCCCTAACTCCCCACTTGGATGCTCATTACATGTTTTGGTGAGTTTGCTTTGTTTTATTGATCATGCATCCCGAAGAGAATTTTATGTGGTGAATTTGTTTCCCTGTTATGATTATTATTTATGGATGTTGCTTTTAATTAAGGAAATTGAGTTGGTTTTCGCAAGTGGGTTTTACTATTGGTTTTGGTAACCAGGGTTGGGTTTGAGTTGAGAGTTGTGGACTGAGAATGCATAAGATACTAATAAATTAAAGTGGAACATTAAGCAGGTTTCAGGTGATAACCCAGAGACCAGGATTTGGCATCCTGTAGGGTTATGGACCAAGATATCAGGGGTGCCTTAATATAGTTTTGTGATTGATAAGTGAATTGTGGGTGATAACCTAGAGACCAGGATTTGGCATCCTGCAGGGTTATGAGCCAAGAGATCAGGGGGGTGCCCTGATAGAGTTTGTGTGATTGATAAGTGAATTGTGGGTGATAACTCAGAGACCAGGATTTGGCATCCTGCAGGGTTATAGGCTAAGAGATCAGGGGGTGCCCCGATAGAGTTTTTATGATTAGTAAGTGAATTGCGGGTGATAACCCAGAGACCAAGATTTGGTATCCTATAGGGCTATGGGCCAAGAGATTAGGGGGTGCCCTGATATAGTTTGATAAATGAGTGATCTGTTGTATTAAAGGATTTGGCATCCCGCCCACATAATAAAAATACGAATTGGTTGTGGTTAAGGAAAGTCCACCGGTTTCTGGTTGTTGAGAGAGAGTTTGTTTTTACTTCTAGAGAGAGTTAATGGTTGTGAAATGTTTGACTTGTTCCCTCCTTCCCCGAAATGAATTAAAATAAACTTTAACTTATTTTGACTGTTAGGGGTAGACATTATTGAGTTTTCCCTCATGTTTGTAAATGTTTTGTTTTCAGATGAAGATCTCTATGCTAGGAACGGGAATTAGAAGTGAGAATGGCATATTTAGTAGTTGTTATTTATGTTATGTTTCAATTTAAAAATACTTGGAGTTAGTTATGTTAAGATGTTTGATTTCAGGATTTGAAGTTGTTTAGCTTATTTTTTATTCGAAGAGGAGTTGTTGGTTTTTCCTTCTTACCTTGTATTTCTTCGGGGATACGACAGTGACGCCTAGTTGAAAAGAAAAAAAAATGAGACTTCCACTGTTAAAGTTAGTCAACGTTAGATTCTAACCGTTAAATCTATATTTGAATTTCTAGGGCGTTACATGAGCCCTCCCTATTGGGAATGTCCTAACAATGTTCGATATACTTAGAGTTTAAAACCAAAATAATAATAGTGATTATATGTATTTCTAGAGACCTCTATATTTGGTAATTGAATATGTTTAATTACAACTATATTATTTGATCATATTGGGTCACACAAGTCAGTGTCCTAGAACAATGTATGTAGCCTAAATAATATGATATTATGTTTAAAAATGTTGGGAGTTGATTTCTATGAGAAATCAACTCAACACTAACTGCGTTAAGCTCACCACGGACTGTGGTGAACCAACATGGACCGTGTTGGGGTCACTAGGGACTGTGGTGAGTCTGCCACGGACCGTAGTGATTATGGATGACTTAAAATACATTCTGGAGGTCAACACAGACCGTGTTACCTGCAACAGGACCGTGTTGAACCCCAGATAGTGTTTTTGCGCACGTCGGTTATTATGGTTTCCTTAATCCTTTTTCCTGAGCCGTGTAAACAATATAAAAAGGAGTCTCTCTGAGAGACTCATTATTATCAACTGCTTGAGACTTTTAGAGAGATACCAAGGTCATTTCCTGAGTTCCTCTCACTTCTAATTTGCAGTTATTGTTTCGTGAAACAAACTACATCGTACTGAAACACATACATCTTATATTGAGATCAGTCTTGATCGAGTCGATCTAGCAGTCGAGTTCCCAGAGTGCTGCGTGGACCTACGGTAGAGGGTTTCTTCATTGGAATCTCAAAGGTCAACCTCTACATCCGTCGGATTAGCGATCAAGTATACTACTAACCCTCTGCAATTGTTTTATTTCTTGGATAATTACTTGTTTTGTAATCGTTATGAATTTTCCGCCAATTAATCTGTATCTATTTAGGACATAGATCACCTAAAACCCAATAGTAGTATCAGAGCCACCAATTGGATGCTGATGTTTTATGCTTTATTCGTATATAATTTTGTCAATTGTTGAATTATATTATGAATTTGCTAGATTAGAATTTATGCCTAATTTTTAAACTTTATGAAAGTTTTAGTCTTTATTATTCATGATAGTAGATCTGAAATTTTATCGTAAAGTTTCATGCTTTATTATTATTTATTTCCTTATTGCCTTCAATTAATCAATTTATGTTTGTTTAATCATTAAAATTAGCACGAACTTGATATATTTTAGATTGTCTTAGAAACCATCATGTTTAATCTTGTCAAATAGTATGCAATACCCGGAATAATTTTAATTCACAAAATATAGTTTTGTAGAATTATTTTCTGATTTAGACTATTTATGGTTCATATAATGAAATGTCAAAATAAAATATCAAACAAATTCGAAACTTTTCAAGAAAATTACTGGAGGCATCTGGAAGTGTTCTAGACTTGTCCTAATTTTTGTAGAATTTTCCCTATTAAAATAAATATTTTGATTGAGTTTTTCAGATATGAAGAGTAACAAATTCGTTTACTTCTCTGATTTTATAAATTTATAGAAATTTGTAAAAATTCTAAACAATTTGTAGTAGGTCACTGGGTGACCATACTTTTAGGAAAAAAAATTTTGTGAATTTTCGAAGTCATTAAATTACTTTTCCTTGAATTTTCAAATCTGTAGTGGAGTTTAATTGTTTACTCTTTTGATTTTTTTTTTCAGAATTTTTGAAATTTGATAAATTTTTAAACAATTCACAGTAGCTCATTAGATGACTCTACTATATGGGAAAATTGTAAAATTTACTTTTCGAACTTATCATACTGTTCTCCATTTATTTTCCAATAAAAAAGTGAATTAAATTAGTTTAATTCCCTAAATTTTACAAGTTAGTGTAAATCTGATAAAATTCTAAAAAATTTCACAGTAGATTAATAAATAACTCTATGATATGAGAAAATTAATGTTGGTAAGTTTTAAAGATTGGTAAATATTTTATTTACGTTTACATGCACGAAATAACCGACACGGGACCGTGTTGAGTTAACACGGACCGTGTTGCCAGTAGTGTTGGTGAATACGTTCCTTTTAGAGTTAGGAATTAATTTTTTGAAAATTAATTATCAAATCCTACTATTACTAAATCAGACATTATACATAAAATCTAATAAGATTTGTAAAGTTTAGGAAACTTGCAATTTTAAAAAATATAATATCTTTTAGAATACTTAATTTGGAAAAATTATGTAACTTGTATGTAAATGTATTCTATAAAACCTAAATCTGTTTAGGTAACTAAGATAAAATTTGTTATTTTGTTATTTTGTCAATCATGCAAACTGTTTAGGAAACTTTATTTAATATTTATTTCCTTATATGTGCTATATTTCAAATAAATATGTCGTCATAATTTGTTATTTAAAGCATGTGTTATATTTGATATAATTATTGCAATATTGCTTGTTTGCATGTGCTTCTAGTATGACAATAGATAGTCGGTTTTACCGATCTGCGTACTGGGTTGGGTGAAATACGGCTGCGTGCCGTCATTGAATTATTTAATTTAAATTTTAGTTAAATTTATTTTTAATTCATGTAAAGCTTCCTTGAGAGGTCCCCTTTGTAATTTGTTGCACTTGCAGACATCGAGTCGAGTGGGAGCCCTACAGCAATGGAGGTGTTGATCCGAGTGGGAGCCATATCCAAGGAAGTTGCAAAATCCAAGAAAGAATTCTTGAAGACTGTCAAGGCTTAGTTAAAACTAGTTTGATTAAGTCTAGGTGCCCATATTTGGGGTTTTATTTTATGCTTTAATTTGTTATAGTATATTGTTTTATTATGCCTTTTATTCTTTTCGAAAGAGTTCGCCTAGAATTGCATGCTCAAGATAATAAAGCTTACTATCAAAATTGAATTATTACACAACCTATCGAAACACAACTTAGATGGAAAATAATGTCGCCAAAGCGAATTATTTGTCCGTCACCAATAAGTAGGGTGGGAGTTATGTCAATTCAAATTAACTATCAAAACGATTTTGGGATAAGAGCAAAGAAAGAAATATATTGTATTCAATACAAATTTCTAGCCAAGAGTCATTTGAATGATCGATCATGAGATGATCCACCAAAGGCGACATGGGCTCGAGTTTTGTTGGGCCAAAGTCCACTTGAGCCCATGAGTCTTGTGGGTCTTGGTTAAAATTAAAACACTGAATGAGAGTTGATGAAGTGTTTTGATTTGAAGTTAAATCAGTTTAATTTTTTTATGAATAATAACTAAAATTGAACCTTTAAGTCTTTTCAGGATCAAAGATGTCTAACGCAAACACCACAACAACATTGTTAACCTCCGTTCTCTTTTGGACAAAGAGAAACTCACCAGGGCCAATTTTCTTGATTGGCACCAAAACCTGAGAATTGTCCTCAGGGCAAAGCAGAAAGAATATGTTCTAGAGACTAGAGAGAGCCTTGAAGAAAAAGCCTAAAGAAAATGCGACTCAAGCTGAAAATGACAAATGGCAACGTCATTCTGAGATCAATGAACGAATTGTTGGTACTCGTCTTGAGATTTGCAAGCCCATTGGACCCTATGTACTGAAGATGATTTGTCTTTTTGAGTCCATGGAAAGGTTACGGTTCCCCTACACTGCAGAATTAGCTACTTACATTCTTCGAAGCTCACTGCATGAAGGGTTCAGCACCGTCAAGCTGAAATACAACATGCAGGGGCAGAAGAAGTCTTTAATAGACCTCCATGCCATGTTAGTCACAGCGGAGAGGGACATTAAGGTAGCTCCCAAGGCTAGCTCAAATGTCCTCATGGTCAGTAAGGGGAAGAACGAGTTCAAGAAGGCTAACAAAAGCAAAAAGGGACCTGCAAATAAGAAAGCCAAGAACAAAATTGTTGTCCCAGCCAAACCTAAAGGTGGACCTTAGCTAGATGAAGAGTGCTTTTATTGTAAAGGCAAAGGATACTGGAAGAGAAATGGCCCCACCTACTTGGACGATCTGAAGACTAGAAAGGTCATCAAGTCAGTTACAGATGTGATTGAAATGAATCTTACTATTTCTACTTTATGGGTATTAGATACCGGTTGTGAAGCTCACATTTGTGGAAATGTACAGGGCCTAAGTAGAAGTAGACGAGTCAACAAGAATCAAGTAAACCTACCACAAGAAACGGGCAAAGAGTTGCGGATGTCTATGTAGGAACTTATAGTTTATCTTTACCTTCGGGGCTTATATTAGAACTAAATAATTGTTATTTTATTCCTTCTATTAGTCAGAATTTAAATTTCAGTAGATGTACTTAATTGAGATAGAAGGTTATTCTTTTAATATAAAGAATGGTCGTTTTTCATTTGCAAAGAATGGTATCTTTTATAGTGCAGGCATTCGTATGAATGGCCTCTACATATTGGATTTAGATAAACAAATTTGTCACATCGAATCAAAAAAAGGCTAAAACGAAAGACTCAAATGAAACATATCTTTGGCATTATAGGTTGGGTCACATTAATTAGAAACGCATCCAAAAACTATAAAGTACAGGTCTTTTAGAAAATCCGAACTTCGAAAAGTTCAAAGTCTATGAAGCGTGTCTAATGGGAAAGATGATTAAATCACCTTTTACTGGAACTGATGAGCGAGCAAATGACATATTAGGGCTCATACATACCGATGTATGTAGACCCATGAGCATCAGTGCTAGAGAAGGGTTTTACTATTTCATTACCTTCACTGATGATTTTAGTAGATGGGTATATCTACCTAATGCGTTATAAATCTGAATCTTTTGAAAAGTTCAAAGTATTCCAAAATGAAGTACAAAACCAACTCGGCAAAACAATCAAGACTCTTCAATTAGATCGAGGTGGCGAGTATTTGAGCCAAGAATTCATTAACCATCTAAAAGAATGTGGGATTATCTCACAACTCTCTCCTCTGGGAACCCCATAACACAATGGAGTATCCGAAAGGAGAAATCACACTCTATTAGATATGGTGCGATCAATGATGGCAGAGTTAGAATTACCGGTTTGGTTTTGGGGGCATGCTCTTGAAACAGCATCGCTCATTCTGAATAGGACTCTAACTAAAGCTGTTAAAAAGACACCATATGAGATATGGAGAGGAAAAGTTCCTATTCAGTATTTTCTAAATATTTGGGGTTGTGAAGCTTATGTTAAGGTTTTACTTGACAACAAGCTTGCACCCAGGTCTGAAAAGGTTTTCTTTGTGGGCTAACCTAAGGAAACCAAGAGGTATTACTTCTACAATCGTTCCAAGAACAAAGTGTTTGTGTCTTGAAATGCTTTCTTCTTAGAGAAAAAGTTTATCTCTAAGAGAAAGAGTGGGAGAGAAATTGAACTAGGTGAAGTTCAAGAGCCACAAACCACTTCTAATCTTATACCATACCCCGTCACCACTACTTTCATTCCAAACCCTCCTGATCCTCAGTAGGAAAGGGATGATGCACAAGTAGTTGGGGGACAAGTAGATAAAGAAGTAGGGGATGTGCACATACCCCTTCGTAGATCCAGTAGGGACATTCGCCCTCCTGAGAGATACGATTATCTCATGACATCGGGAATCAACATATTCCTTATGGAGTATGATGAGCCCGAAACTAACAAACAAGATTTAGCAAGCCCAAGTTCCAAGAAATGGCTCGAGGCCATGAAATCTGAGATAGACTCCATGTATGAAAACAAGGTTTGGACCTTGGTTGACTTTCCTGAAGGCACTAGAGCCATCAGAAACAAGTGGGTTTTCAAAGTGAAGACGAACATGGGTGGTAAAAATAATGTTTATAAAGCACGCCTGGTGGCAAAAGGTTTCACTCAAATTCATGGTATTGACTATGAAGAGACCTTCTCCCTAGTAGTAGCGTTTGCATCTATCGAGAAACTCCTTGCCATAGCTGTATGGTATGACTATGAAATATGACAAATGGACGTTAAGATCGTATTCTTGAATGGGATTCTTGAAGAGGAAGTGTACATGACACAAGTTGAAGCCTGAAGGTTTTGAAGATCCCAAATGAGTTGGGAAGGTCTGTAAGCTGCAGAGGGCCATTTATGGCCTTAAGCAAGCTTCAAGGAGTTGGAATCAAAAGTTTAATCAAGCGATCAAAAAGTTTGGTTTCCTGAGAAACGAGGAAGAGCCTTACGTTTATAGAAAACTCGGTGGGAGCAAGATAGTCTTCCTGGTTCTATATGTAGATGACATGCTCCTCCATGGAAATGATATGCCTATGCTAGAGTCTTGTAAGGCTTGGCTTAGGAAGAATTTCCAAATGAAGGATCTCGGTGAGGCCCAATACATCCTTGGAGTAAAGATATATAGAAATAGATCAAGATGTTTGATTGCCTTGAATCAAACCACTTATGTAGATAAGGTGTTGAATCAGTTCAACATGCAAAACTCCAAGAAGGGATTCATTCCCATGGTTCATGGCACATCACTTGGTAATGCAGACTGTCTTGAGACACCTGAAGACTAGGAAAAGATGAAAAACATACCTTATGCCTCGGCTGTAGGATCTATTATGTACGCTATGAGATGTACAAGGCCAGATATAGCTTTTGCTCAGAGTATGTGTAGCAGGTTTCAAGCCGACCCTAGTGAGAAACACTGGATTGCTGTGGAAAATATACTTAAGTATTTGAACGGAACTAAGGAACTGTCCTTGGTCTGTGGAGGTGACAAACAGCTAAGTGTAAAATGTTACACTAATGCTAGTTTTATGACGAATAAGGATGACTACATTAGTCATTTTGTATACGTGTTTTGTCTGAATGGTGAAGTAGTGAGCTAGAAGAGTTCCAAGCAAGACATTGTCGCTGATTCTACTACGAATGCAGAATACATCGCAACATCTGAAGCTGCAAAGGAGGCAACATGGGTGAAAAAGTTCATCGAGGAGCTTGAAGTCGTGCCTAGTATTGCGGAAGGCGAACAATGGGGCCATTGCTCGGGCAAAGCAACCTAAAGCACACAGAAAAGCCAAGCATGTACCCAGGAAATATAACTGTTGGGTGTGAAGACCAAACTGAGGAACGAAGAAGGAAGAAAACGCAGGCTGCGCTACCTTGATGGGCTTCGTCCAAAGGCCCATATGTGTGTTATATTTTTTGAGCGGCAAGTTTTTTAGGGTTTTCAGTTATTGTTAACCTAGTTCCTCTTATGTTTCTCTAGTGTATATAGGGGTTCAGGTTCTCCCTATTTTGTGTCCCTGAGATCAAGTGAGATAGAGAGAAACACAACCTTGTATTGTAATCCTTATATTACTAGTGCATCGATTCCGTGGTTTTTTTCCCGCTTTGGGTTTTTTCCACGTTAAAATCCTGGTGTCAAATTTCTTATTTCTTTTCCGCTATTATTTCCTATTGTTTGTGTTTTGCTTGAGTACTCTTCGATCCTAACAACTGGTATCAGAGCTTTCAGGATTTATGAAAGAGAACTCGCTTTCAAGAATGGCAGAAGATAAGTATGAAATAGAGAAATTTGATGGATCTGACTTCATCTACTGGAAGTTGCAGATTGAGGATCTTCTGTATGCGAAGTCGCTGCATGTTCCGCTATTGGATAAGCCAGATAAGATGGAGCAGGCTGAATACGATCTGCTGGATCCACAGGCGATGTCCCTAATCAGGATGTCATTGGCTCGGAACGTCATGTTTAACGTCATGGAGAAAAAGACAACGAAGGAATTGCTGAAGGCACTGGAGAATATGTATGAGAAGTCTAGTGCAGCAAATCAGGTATATTTGTTTACTAAATTAACCAGTTGTAAGATGGCTGAAGGTGGGGATGTGGCTAATCATATTAATGAGATTACTAAAATTTTATCGCAACTTGCTTCAGTAAAGATGGCTTTTCCTGAGAATGTTAGAGCTTGCGTATTATTATCTTCTATGCCTGAGTCTTGGAGAACCCTTGTAACTTCTTTTAGTAGTGCTAAGGATACTGACGAGATGAAATTTGATGATGTCAAGTCTGTATTGCTTAATGAGGGTCTTCGCAGGAAGAATTCCGGCGAGGAATCTTCGGGAATTGCGTTAAGTGTCAGGGGTAGGAAGACCAATAAGAATTACAGTAAATCAGGACGGTCGAAGTCCAGGGTAAAAGGTGTCTAGGGACATGAGCAATGTTGTGTGTTATGGTTGTGGGGATAAAGGTCACTTTAAGAGGGATTGCCCTAAACCTAAGAAGGGGAAGGGTAACAATGACCGTGACTCTGTCAACTCTGCTGAAGATCTCTGTGAAGCACTTGTCTTGAGTGTGTCTAGTCCTGAGGAGTCTTGGATTGTTGATTCTGGCGCATCCTTTCATGTTTCTTCAAACAGGGAGTTATTTCGTAATTTCAGGAGTGGAAATTTTGGCAGGGTTTATCTTGCTGATAACAAATATTATGAGATAACAGGTAGAGGAGACGTGACAATTAAGACTGCTAATGGTGGTCTTTGGAAGTTGGAGGATGTCAGATACATTCCAGGTATTAAAAGGAATTTAATCTCTATTAATCAGCTTGATGAGATGGGCTATTCTGCAGGGTTTGGGAATGGAAAATGGAAGATTGTGAAAGGTGCTATGGTAGTGGCGAAGGGATTGAGATCCGGTACATTGTACTCCACAAGGGATAGCGCTAACATGATTTCTAATGTCAATACTACTTCTTGTTCTAGTTTATGGCATTGCAGGCTTGGTCATATGAGTGAAAAGGGCATGAAGATTCTAGCTTCAAAGGGCGTTTTGGAGAATCTAAAAACCGAAGATATGGAACTCTGCGAGTTGTGTCCTCGATAAGCAGAGAGAGTCGATTTCACCAAAGCGGCAGGAACCGAAACCAGAAGTTGGAGTTGGTGCATTCGGATGTGTGGGGCTGCGCGATCAATTCCATGGGTGGTGCTCAATATTATGTCACCTTCATTGATGATCACAGTCGAAAGGTATGGGTTTATTTTTTGAAGAATAAATCTGATGTGTTCAGTGTTTTCTTGAAGTGGAAAGCACAGGTTGAGACACAGACTGGGTTGAAGGTGAAGTGTTTGAGGACAAATAATGGAGGAAAGTATGAAAAGAAGGAGCTCGTGGAATATTGCGAACAGAACGGCATTAGATTACTCAGAACCGTTCCCGAGACACCACGACAGAATGGAATAGCAGAGAGGATGAACCGGACTCTGAACGAGAGAGCCAGGAGCATGAGGATTCATGCTGGACTGCCTAAATATATGTGGGCAGAAGCAGTAAACACAGCAGCATTCCTAATCAACAGGAGTCCGTCGGTTCCTTCAGATTTGAAGGTACCTGAGGAGGTATGGGGTGGTAAGAAAGTTGATTACTCCTTTCTTCGTATTTTTGGTTGTACTGCTTATGTGATGACTGATCCTGACAAGCGTGATAAATTGGATCCTAAGTCCAAGAAGTGTTTTTTAGTTGGCTATGGGACTGATGCTTTTGGATACAGGCTGTGGGATGGTAAGAAGATGTTGAGACACTATGATGTAGTCTTTAATGAGAATCTGTTATATAAAGACTGGCAGGCATCAAGTGACTCAGGAAACAAGGAGTTAGTGGGAGCAAAGGTGATGGAGCCAGAAACTGTCAAGTTTTCTGATGGTGCACCGGAGAGGAAAACAATGGAGACAGAGGCATCACAGGAAGTTCCACAGACTACTGATCAGGCTGCTGAAGAACCTGATCCACTAGAGTTGGCTGGAAGCTCTAGTGATGATGAACAAACTCCACCACCCACTGTGAGGAGATCCATGAGGGCTACCAGAGGTAATGCACCTGAAAGATATTCTCCATCTTTGCATTATTTATTACTGACAGATGCTGGTGAGCCAGAATCCTATACTGAAGCTATGCAGGTTGAGGATCGTTCCAAGTAGGAGCAGGCAATAGATGATGAGATTGCCTCACTTGAGAAAAACAAAACTTGGGAACTAACCAGGTTGCCTGCAGGAAAGAAAGCCTTGTTGAATAAATGGGTTTTCAGGATCAAGAATGAGCCTAATGGTGTTGTGAGGTACAAGGCTCGATTAGTGGTTAAGGGATTTTCACAAAAGGAAGGTATTGATTATAACGAGATTTTCTCTCCTGTTGTGAAACTAACCACTGTTAGAATTGTCCTTAGTATGGTTGCAGTGGAAAATTTACATCTGGAGCAGATGGATTTAAAAACAGTCTTCTTGCATGGAGATTTGGAAGAGGACTTGTATATGAAGCAACTTTGAGGATATGAAGTTCAGGAAGGAACACTTGGTATGTAGACTTCGAAAAAGTCTATATGGGTTGAAACAGGCTCCAAGGCAATGGTATATCAAGTTTGACACCTTCATGTGCAACAATGGGTTCAAGAGGAGTGATAAGGATCAATGTTGTTATTATAATAGCCTTCCTAACTCTTACATTATTCTACTTCTCTATGTGGATGATATGTTGATTGCAGGAGCAAGCATGAAGGAGATTACCGGGCTTAAGGAGAGGATGTCCAAAGAGTTTGAGATGAAGGATTTGGGTGCTGCAAATCAAATCCTTGGCATGAGGATTACTAGAGACAGGGACAAAGGAGTTTTGAGGCTGTCTCAGGAGGACTACATCAACAGGGTGCTAGAGAGGTTCAGTGTGGCTGATTCAAAACCTAGGGGCACTCCTATGGCAAACCATCTCAAATTATCTAAAGAACAACAACCCAGAACCAAGGAGGAGAAAGAATACATGGCTAGAGTTCCTTATACTTCAATAGTTGGGAGCTTGATGTACGTCATGGTCTGCACGAGACCGGATATTTCTTTTGCAGTGGGAGCGGTGTCCCGCTTCATGTCCAATCCGAGAAAATCACACTGGGAAGCTGTGAAATGGCTGTTGAGGTATTTGAAAGGTACCTCTCATTATTGTCTTATGTTTGGCGGAACTAACCTTGATCTGAAAGGTTATGTAGATGCTGATTTGAGTGGGGATTTCAATACGAGCAAGAGTACAACAGGCTATGTGTTCACTCTTGGTGGCTCGACAATCAGTTGGATGTCAAGATTACAGAAGTGCATTGCTATGTCAACCACAGAATCAGAATATATTGCAAAAATGATATGGCTGCAGGATTTTTTGGAGGTTCTTGACCAGGGGCAGGATGGTGTTCTTCATTGTGACAGCCAGAGTGCCATTCAACTAACGAAAAATCCGGTGTTACACTCAAGGACAAAGCATATGAGAAGGAGATATCACTTCATTCGAAACTTGGTGGAAAGTGGTGAAGTGAAGCTCGAGAAGATCGCAGGCAGTAAGAACCCGGCTGACATGCTAACCAAGCCAGTGGATGTTGGGAAACTGAGGCTCTGTATGGCCTCAGTAGGCCTCTCTGACTAATGAGGAGGTCAGTCGATGCACTAGGAGAACTTGTGGTGAAAGTTGAGGATGATTGAGGTTTGGTCTCCAAGTGGGAGATTGTTGGGTGTAAAGACCAAACTGAGGAACGAAGAAGGAAGAAAACGCAGGCTGCGTTACCTTGATGGGCTTCATCCAAAGGCCCATATGTGTATTATATTTTTTGAGCGGCAAGTTTTTTAGGGTTTTCAGTTATTGTTAACCTAGTTCCTCTTATGTTTCTCTAGTATATATAGGGGTTCAGGTTCTCCCTATTTTGTATCCCTGAGATCAAGTGAGATAGAGAGAAACACAACCTTGTATTGTAATCCTCATATTACTAGTGCATCGATTCCGTGGTTTTTTTCCCGCTTTGGGTTTTTTCCACGTTAAAATCCTGGTGTCAAATTTCTTATTTCTTTTCCGCTATTATTTCCTATTGTTTATGTTTTGCTTGAGTACTCTTCGATCCTAACAATAACATCATTCGAAAGATCATCGAGGAATGTGATATCAATGTGTGCATGGTTCATACGGATGAGAGCTTCGCAGATCCGCTTACTAAACCCCTGTCGCAGACAAAGTATAAGGGTCTTACACATGCAATAGGAATTAGACACATTAGATGGTGTTCTTAAGTTACAACTTGAACATATAATGGTTCATGGATTGTAATCGTTAATTATTCATCATTTATAAATTAAATTTCAAGCTTTACATCAATTGTGGTTTAGAATAATGTAAATGTCCAAAAGGGTTAGCGAATTCAAAATGGGAAATTGGATGAGGTATAATTTCTGAAACCCCGTTAAGTGAACTTGACAACGCTAGTCTTGGCCGAAAATCGACCTGGTTCCTAATTGTATTATCGCATAGGGACAGTGATAATATCAAAACAATTAGGATGTAGGGTTGAGGTGATGATCGAGTTTCGTGATCATAGTGATGTGGTGACATCATAAATCGATCACATGGGTATATGTTGAGAAGAACTACCGAATTGACCCACAATGGGAGCTCTTTAAGTTGGGAATGTCGTAAGAGCTCTCGCTACTCAAGGAAAATTCCTAAATTCGGAGTTCAACAACTAAACTACATGGTCTGTTGTAACTTTAGAGCACGTCCAACGCCTTTCGTAACAGGAGGCCATAAAGGCGGTGTCTAGGTTACAGTTGGATCATGTAAGAATATGTATTTGAACAAGATGACATTGTCCTCCCTGTTAGGGATAGCTGTCTCGTTGGCCACTCGATGAGATCGGACTGAAAATGCTTGGTCGAGCTCAAATGAATCAATAGATGATCATCTGCTTTTCAGAGTCTAACTCGGAGATCGGGGAATGTTTAGGTCTTACATAAGGATGACTTCAGCTTACCTTATCTGAACTTGAGACAGTAAGTGACAAGGGAATTCAAGGAATCGAACAATTGTGGGACAAGTGGGAGATTATTGGGAATGTCCCGACAATGTTCGATTTACTTAGAGTTTAAACCAAAATAATAATAGTGATTATATGTCTTGCTAGAGACCTATATATTTGGTAATTGAATATGTTAATTACAACTATATTATTTGGTCATTCTGGGTCACACAAGTCAGTGCCCTGGAACAATGTATGTAGCCAAAATAATATCGTATTATGTTTAAAAATGTTAGGAGTTGATTTCTATGAGAAATCATTGTAAACACAAATTTCTAGTCGAAATTAAATAAGACGGGAAATTCGGTAACAAAATATAATTTGTATAAATTTCTAATGTTTGTGGGTAATATCTCTGTATTAAATACAGTAAAGTATTCCTCTGATTCAATCTTCTAATCCTATGGAACGCAGAATGTCTAATGTTTGTGGGTAATTTCTAATGTTTGTGGGTACAATCGAGGGCGCGAACACTTGATCTCGATCTCGAATGCAGGTCGAGCTGAAGAACTCAGTTGTGGTCCTTGATCTTGACGTGCTGGAAACTTGGAGTATTTGATCTTGAGACACTTTGATCCTTGATGCTTGGTAATTGGAGGTCGCTGCAGTTCGATCTTCTAATCCTATGGAACGCAGAATGTCGAATGTCGGAGGTCGGATGTAGATTGCAGAGTGTATCGAAAATGAGGGAGAGGACCCTTATTTATAGGCACTGAGGCCTAGGGTTACCTAGGGTTTGAGTCGGCTTTGTGCTTGGGCCCAAATTAATTAATTAATTATCCATTTATTTAAAATAAAGAAATAATTACTATTTTCTGTATCATAATTGACACGTGTCACGACGTTATTGGTCATGATACATTTCCATTTAAAATTTAATTAAATGGACCACCGTAATTAATTTAACACGTGACGGATAAATTTAATTTATTTTCCACGTATCATTTTCTAATTTGGTGACACGAATTTGAGTGTTTGAAACGATTGGGTGTCGAATATGGGTGGATACTTCACTTGTACACCATTTTCTTATCTAGGCTACAGACACACGGATGACTTAGCATATGGTCATTAAGTATATGTATTTTTTTGGGATTTGAATAAACAATTAGATGATTGTGCGGAAGTGGTGTGTAGAGCCTCTGAGTTACAAAATAACTTTGAGTGTAGGCCCCCATCAAGTTGTCTTCCTCTCTATTTGCTTGATTTTTCTTCCAGCTTGTAAAAGTTCAATCCTTGAGAAGATTATCAATGATAGGACTCCTTTTTCAAAAAACAAATAAATAAATAAAATTCCACGGTCTGGATAAAAGATCTTATCAAGAATTTTATTTGATAATTTTTTTTGCTATTGGAATTGGATTGGGATTCAAAGACTCGCCTAACTGACAACTATATAAGTGGATCCTCTGTGCCTCCATTACTCATCAACTCTTGCACAACTTCTCTGTAATTTTCCTGTGCTCTGATATTGAAAGGTACTTTCGAGTATAGGAATTCGATTAACAATCTGTTTTTTTTTTTTTTTTTTGTGCTCTAACTTGATGCTCATTAAGATGTTTGAAGTCCCATTTTTTTCTTCTTCTTTGTTGGAGTTTACTACATCCGGATCTGCTATTTGCAAATTTGATTGGAGATTTGAATCATCAGTTTTGGCATGTTCTTCCCTATCTCTATTTTTTTTAGCAACTTTCAAACTCATCTATCCTTTTGTTGAAAGAGGATGGGTCAAGATTGACAAAACCAACTGTAATGAACTGATATGGGGTTTTTTTGATACTTTGTTCCTCCTTTTTTTTTTTTTGGGGAAATTTCAAATGGTAGACACCAACTATTGGGTATTCCAAATGGTAGACACCTTTTTTATCAATTCAAAATGCTAGGCTTCAAAACCAAAAAAAATCCATTCTGTAGGCCTTTTCCTTAACTGTCGTCAAGTAGCAAAAAAAATCAAATTAAAAAAAAGGCGAAGGTTTGAATTCATTCACAAAACTGCAGAAGAACGTCGATACTGCTCCACCGGAACCAAACCCTCTCTGCCTCCTCCATTGCTTGTTGCCTGCTCCTCCATCGCCAGCGGTCAATTGCTGCCTGCGCCTCTATCGCCAGCGTGAATCTGTCGCCGGCGGTCGCTTGCTGCGGACGAACGACGCAGACCTTCAACCAGCCCCGACCTCACTCAGTTGAACCATGCAGACGCAGTATAGATCTGTTAAAGAAACATTTTCCCCAGGAAATGAAGTAGAAAAAGACATTTAAAAACGAAAAATGAATAAATTTGTTGTGTTTATCAAAAATCATAATCAGGCTTACTTCAGTGACAACATCCTTTGCAGGCTTGGCAATTTCTTTGACAAGGCACTCAACAGTTGGGTGTTTGTGCTCCTTTGGCAGCTGCTTTTGCAGCAAGACAACTCTCTTCCAAAGTGGTGTCTTTGCCCAAGACTTTTGAGCTACTTTGGCTACTTCCATCACCTTGTTTACCTCTTCTTGCGTACATGTTGTGGAAAACAAAAAAAATTCATCCATTTCATTGACAAGACTTAACATTTTCCTCTCTTTTTTCCCCATCAAGTAGAGAAACCTATATTTATTCATGGGGAATATGAGCAAAATTAACTGCACCCACTAACAAAAAACACAAAATTTCCAAGAAAAAAAAATTTTGTTATTCAAAAACATGAAGTTCATATCAAATTATGTTGAATATGACCAAAAGCAATCAATCCATGAATAGCAACACAAAATTTTCACAGAAAAGTCCAAAAACATAATAAACACTTAATTTTGTCCCTCTTTTCCCATCAGGTAGAGAAACCTATATCAAATTACGGGGAATATGAACAAAATCAACCAAACCTACAAACAAAAACCCATACTTTCCTAGAAAAAGAAGTTGGGTAATCCATAAAACACTTGATCAAGAAGAAATCAAGCCCCAAAATGCTACACAACACTAGAATAAAAAAAAATACTAAAGTAACAAAGACTTGACCTTGAACCCTGTATTGGGTTTTCCTGGTAGTAGGATTAATGATGGGCACTGATTTTCCAGAATTGGAAGTCTTCTACTCTCCATCAACATAATACTTGAACACTTCTCCTTCAATTATCTCTGCAAATACTCCATTTCCTGCCATTGTAAGTAAATGCACACAATTTTGCTCTTTTCTTTCTTTGATTTAATTAAGTATTAATACTGGATTAAATTTAAGGGGAGGAAGATGATGAGCTAGCACTGTTATAGTGTGCTATGGCCGAGTGTGTTGAGCTGATGGATGGCCACGGTTTTTGTCTAAAGATCAAGAGAGATTCAGGCCGGGTCAGGTGCGACCGCCGGCGATGGAGCTGCTCGTCTACGTATGTATCTGCGTCTGCGTGGTTCAACTGAGTCAGGTCGGGGCTGGTTGAAGGTCTGCGTCGTTCGTCTGCAGCAAGCGACCGCCGGCGATAGATTCACGCCGACGATGGAGGCGCAGGCAGCAATCGACCGCGGACGATGGAGGAGCATGCAGCAAGCGATGGAGGAATATAAAATTTGATTTTTTTATTTTTGCTACTTAATGACAATTAAGGAAAAGGCCTACAGAATGGATTTTTTGGGTTTTGAAGCCTACCATTTGGAATTGATAAAAAAGGTATCCACCATTTGGATTACCCAATAATTGGTGCCTACCATTTGAAATTTTCCTTTTTTTTATCCGAAGAGTATGCCTCTGTTTTCCTAGAAAACACAAAGCTCTCATGGCTTTAGAGCTATAAACAATGTCTCTCTCTTCTTCTTTTACCTTTTTTTTTTACATCCAAACCGCATGAGATACATATTTCATGTAATTTTCTTTCCCTTGATTTTAATGATGGGTCCCAACGATTAATGAGATTGAATGACTCGAGTGCTTGGATAAAAATGCCACTGAACTTTCCGATTTGGGCAAAAATGCCACTAAACTATTAAAACTGTTAAATCTATCCCTTACCTTTCCATTATGATCAAAAATGTCACTCAACCCATTGTTAGTTCTCTCTTGACTGGTTGTAGCCGGTTAATAATAATTTACAATTTTTTGAAAAATTTTGACTTCAAAATAGAAAAGGAAAAAGGGGAAACTGAACGATTTCATCAGTTCCCTCCATTCTCAGCACCCCCAACCTTCAACTTTTCTTCTTCCTCACGCTTTCTCTGGAACCAGAAGGCCGCATACTCGACGAAACCCTAAACCCTAAAAACGGAAAACCCAGAATTACCCAGCGGCGATTGTGAAAGACGGCGGCAAGTTGGTCGGAAGGAGTTGTAGTCGGTGATGGTGATGTCGTAGTAGCCGATCAACTTCTTTGATCAAACAGTTACAGTTGAAATCAGGTAAGCTTAAATTGTATACATTTTTGTCGGTTTTGAAGATTTTGAGTGTAACCCTAAATGCTCTGTTTTTTGTTGTCGTTGAAAGTAAGGTTCTGGATTTCAGTCTGGTGTTTTGTATGTGTAATTGCTATACTATGGTTTTCAGAGTGGAAAGATTCACACAAATATACCATTGATCAACTTGCCATGAACTTCCATCAAATACCTTTCATATTTTTTTTGAAAAATTGCTACTGTCATTGTGCACTGCTACTGTTTCTTCTGGTTGTATGTCGAGGATTGTTGTCCAGTTGGCAAGTTTGATGATTTCTTTTGTGCTTTTGGTTGAATTGTTCTGATGTTGTACCAAGACTGCCTTTTGACCCTTGTGTGTTATTTTGCAAATTTGTTTTTGAATATTAGGGCCTTCTGTGCCCTTAATTATATATATAAAAAAAATGTGTAATTGCCATATTGATGTAATTTGTTATCAAACTTTGCTCTTGTACAGTGCTTGGCAGAATGGGTACGAAAATATTTTTGTTCCATGGGGGTGAATTTCAAAGGGCCCCAAATTTAGTTTATGGTGAAGGGGAGTGCAGTGAGGTTGAATGTGACCCAGATTACCTTAGTGTAGGTGATCTGATGGAGATGGTTGTGAAGAGAGGATATTCAAAGGTTAATATTAAAAAATTGTACTTTGTAAGACCTGGATGCTCTTTGAGTACTGGTTTGGTTGCTATTGAGGGAGACGATGAGATAAGGGAGATAATTGAAATTTTGGTGAAAAATTGTTCTGTGAGTGTATATGTTGAGCATGAGGGTCATGAGGAGGGGGACAATGAAGGGAATGATGTTGAATATTTTCTTGAGGAATATGGAGATGACTTTGGATATTGGGAGTTTTCTTGTGACAGTGGGTCTGATGTTGATGATGAGGAGGCAGTAGAGGCTAGGAATATGACAATTCAATTGAAAGATGCAGTTGAGGCTGAAAGGGAAGCAATGGCAACTGAGAATGCAGTGGTAGTTGAAGGTGAGGAGATAGAGGGTGAGTACCATGATTCAGACAATGCAGATAGCCCTTACACAGATAGTGATGAAGGAGAGAAAGGGAGCGATGTGGTGACAAACAGTAGGATTATTGATAGGAATAGAAAGAGGAAGAAGCAGGTAAGGTATGGAAGATACCACCCAGGATTGAAAATGTTGGAGGCTGGCATGGTGTTTCCAGACAAGAAATCTTGCAAGAAGGCAGTTGATGACTACAGGATTAGAGGGGGGTACAATTTGAGGGTGACCAAGAGTGATAAGGATAGATTACAACTCAAATGTGCTGCTGAGGGTTGTGAATGGAGATTTTGGGCATCCAAAGTAAAAAAAGAGATGTCTTTTGAAGTAAAGACACTAGATATACCACATACATGTATACCCTATAGCTTCGAGACTGGGCAGAGGAACATGTCCACTGAATGGTTGGCTGAGAATTATGTTGATCTCTTTAGACTACAACCATCATTTAGAGCAAGGGATTTGCAATCAAAAATCAAGTTAGATTTGAACTTCAATGCAACTCTATGCATGTGTGTTAGAGCAAGGAGGATGGCTTTGGCCTCAATTGTGGGTGACTATAGGGCACAGTTTGAGCAACTTAGGGACTATCTAAATGAAGTGCTCACTAAAAACCCAGGCACAACAGTTAGGCTGATGACAACCTTGAATGAAGAACAAAAGCATGTTTTCAAGTTTCTCTACCTATGTCCTGGGCCTTTGAAGCAGGGCGTTTTGGAAGGGTGTAGGAGAATTGTTTCGGTGGATGCATGTTTCTTGAAAGGACCATGGGATGGTCAACTATTTGTCGCTGTTGGAAGAAATGCCAATGATCAAATGTACCCTGTGGCATGGGGGGTTGGACAAAGTGAAAGCAAGGAGATTTGGGGTTGGTTTTTAAAGGAGTTACAAAGGGATTTGAACATTGGAGATGGTTTCAAGTGGACTTATATTTCAGATCAGCAGAAGGTAATTCACATTACCTTGTACTTAAATTGATAAGCTTTATCTCACAACATTTCTTAATTTTTATGATTTCTTCATTATTATTTATTATTTACTGGCAGGGTTTGGAGTCTATCATTAAGGAGGCTTTCCCTAGATCCGAGCATAGGATGTGTGCAAGGCATGTGTATGCAAATTTGAGAAAACATTGGAGAGCGGAAGCATTTAGAAATGTGGTTTGGAGGATAGCAAAGGCTACTAATGAGGTTCATTTGGAAAGATATGTGAATGAGATGAAGGAACTGGATCCCAATGCTTTTGAGTTTCTGAAAAAGAAAGGGCTTGAACATTTCAGTAGGAGGTACTTTGGGACTTTTGCTCATTGTGACTCAGTCGACAATAACATGGCTGAGATATTCAATGCATTTATTATTGAGGCTAGGTACCAACCCATAGTTTCCATGCTTAGGACTGTATATAAGCTTGTCATGAAGAGAATTGCACAGAAGCAAGTTTGGGCAAACAGAATTGAAGGTCCAATAGCACCTAGAATAAGGAAGAAATTGGAAAAAAGAATTGAAAGTGCAAGATATTGGGAAGCTGTGAGGGCAGGAGGGGGTCTTTACAGTGTGATTCATGGAAGAGAGGAGTTTGTTGTTGATTTGAACAACAAATCATGCTCATGTAGATCATGGGAGCTGAGTGGCATTCCTTGTTGTCATGCAATAGCTGTTTTTAGGGAGGAGAGACTTAAACCAGAGGCTTTTGTACATGATTTACTCAAGGGTCAAAGACTGAGAGCAACTTATTCTCATACATTGAAGCCCATCAATGGAGAAGGTATGTGGGCCAAATCAGCTGGAGAAACAGTGTATGCACCATACTTCAAGCCAAAGAGAAAAACGACCTCCAAGTACTTTAGACGACCTGAGGCTGGGGAAAAATCAGGACCTAGAGCAGGAAGAGTGAGCAAGGTAGGGAAGAAAATGCCTTGCTTTCGGTTTGTGGAGATGAAGGTCACAATAAGAGAGGTGAAAAATTCCTTCATTTTCATCCCAACGCCAGGTAAACATTCTATCTTTGTTGTTTGTATGTTATTTGTGCAATTTTAAGTGATTTTAAAAATTCTTTTGTTTTGTACAAATTGACATAGGGGAGAGGCCAAAGGCAAAGGAACACCACAAGTCATCAAGCTAACCAACAACCACCACCACCACCACCACCACCACAACCTCAACAATTGCTCCCACCACCACCACCACCTCATGAACACTTACTACCACCACAATCCACACCACCTCAGTCCCAACACACTATTGAACCACCCCCATCCCCTGAAACACAACCTCCACCTCCATCACCACAACGAACTCAACCAACACAACCACCTTCACCACCACAAGCTCAGCCAACATCAACTCAATCAAACTGCCCTTCCATTCAGCAAAACACCCAAAGACTCTCCAAGTTGCAGGTAAAAAACTACCATGGGCTACCTTTTTATTTTTCTAATGTTTTAACTTTTACAATTTTTAGGTTAAATTCTTTTCTTTTGTAATTTATGTTGTCCTTGTCTTTCCAAGTCATTTTTTATATGTGTGCTAGGTTTTTGGAGGGAAAGCATCAAAGTTTGTGAAGAAACCACGTATGACATTTACCCCTTCAGGGACTAAGATCATCCTTCCCAAGAATTTCAAGCCAACCACCAAAAAGAATGCTGCTGCTTTTGCTTGTGGTCCATCGAATTCGCTTACGCATCGTGCATCTGCTTTCTTCCGAAAAGCAGTTAAGTTTGGGAGAACTTCTGTCATGTCGTGGTTTACTTGTTCATCTGTTTCTTCTTCTACACTTCAGTCTGCTGCTGCCAATGATGTTGCCACCACTACTGCTCCAAAACAAACACCAATTGATGTCCAAGATGAGTAGTTGGAGTAGTTGTTCATTTTTTGTGTCTAGCAAGACAGTTACTGGATGGTTGTGTTACATATTGTCTTCTATTGATCTATGTTTTGGAACATTTTAGGGGCAATCAAACTATGCCTCTGTTTTGGTTCATTGTAGGGGAAACAAACTGAGCCTCTCTTTTTGGCACAACTTTGAATTTTGGTTCATTGTAGGGCAAGCATCTTTTTGGCACAACTGTAAATTTTGGCCAACAAAGTATGCCTCTGTTTTGGTTCATTGTAGGGCAAACAGTCATGTAACACATTTGGTTCAGGTTATGGTTCAGGTTATGCCTCTCTTTTCGCAAACAAGAATGTAGGGCACAACTGTGAATTTTGGCCAACAAAGTATGCATCTCTTTTTGGCACAACTGTGAATTTTGCTCAAATTATGCTTCAGATCATGGTTCAGGTTATGCCTCTGTTTTGCCTCTCTTTTGGTTCTTTGACAAGTCATCAAATTATGCTTCTGGTCATGCTTTGTTATTGTTTCACATTTTTTGGCACAACTGTGCTTTTTTTGCAAAACTATGGTCCATCAGCAGCCATGTTTGTTGGTTAAGTAAAACACATTTCACAGCAATCAAATAATGCAACCCAAAATACACATTTTTTCCACAATCTAATTTTAAAAGTAATGCACCAACACAATTTGCATATCAATTCACCAAAATACTGCTTCTGTCATTCAAATCATTTAGCATTTACATAACAATGCAACCCAATTCAAGTCAAATACATTTACATTTCACTGCCTGACTATCCATTCTTTTCTACTACAACTTCAGGTTATCTACAATGACCAAAATGATCCCCAAAAAATACACACTTCACAGCCAATTTCAGACAACATCAGCAGCCCCTGCTTGAGCAAAAGTCAGATGATCCAGTTTGAGCATCAGTGAGGAAACCCCAAAATAGTTAACACCCTAATCTTAAATTACTTCACTAACATACTAGAATTGATAAACATTAACCCTAAACCAACCCCGATTAAAAACTCCACCCCTTGAAAAATCCATCATCCACGTATAATTGCCACCCCAGTGGCCACCATAAACCCAACTGACATCATGAATATGATCATCAGCAACACCAACTTAGTCTTCAGGCCCTTCTCATTCTCAACCTTCACCCTCTTGAGCTCATCTTGCAGATCTTCAACAAGAACTGTGTAATACTTCAGCTTTTTAGTGGTAGGTTTCAGAAACAGGGAAAATTGGAGAAAAAACAGGGAAAACTGGAGAAAAGTGAAAGAGGAACAAGAAGAATCGCCAATGGAGATGCTAGGGAAGTTTAGTGGCAGGTGAGGGAGAAGAAGGGTCTGCCCTTCTTTTTTTTTTGGAGAAAATTGAGCCCTTCGTCATTTAGGGTAATTAATATGAAGTTAGGTTTTTTTTTTTAATTTAGTTATTATTAATTTGGGTTTCATTTTTTTTTTTACAATTTACCTGTTATTGCAGGTTAAGAAATGGGTTGAGTGGCATTTTTGATCATAATGGAAAGTTAAGGGATAGATTTAACAGTTTTAATAGTTTAGTGGCATTTTTGCCCAAATCGGAAAGTTTAGTGGCATTTTTATCCAAGCACTCTGAATAACTCGCATTGCCTTCTTTGAATTGCACGTCACTTTTCCTCTTTATTTTTCTTTTCATTTTTTTTAATTTTGTGTGAGCCCAACTAAAGAAACACAATAATCATCACAATGTGATGACACAAATTTAGTCAGGCACCTTTTTTTCTTTTTTCTTTTTTCTCTTGATTTTTTTCTTCTTTTTTTTTGTTGACTTCTTCATTTTCCTTTTTCTTTTGCCATATGATCTAACTATACATATATATATATAGATATATATATATATACACACACACTCACACTTGTCCTTTTGTCATTTTTTTTGTGCAGTGACCTGAGAAGGATTCCGCTTAATTGTTGCTAACTTCTAGAGGTTGATCTGCGTCGTTGTCTTGGCTTACGCGGAATACTCCTCAGCATACTGACGTAAAGTTGTCCTAGACAACTCTCTCAGAAACGGCAGTACGGTCTGGGTCGACAAAGTCATCGCCTCACTTTACGAAGATTACCCCCCTCTCACTCAAGCTATCATTATTCGCTCCACGCCTATACGCTCCATTTGGTATCAGAGCTTTCCTGAAACTCTCCAACAGCCAGGGTCGACTGGGTCATTGTTTCACTTTAGGTGGATTACTCCCTTGGCTGCTGGCGTAGAGTTGTCCTATACAACTCTCTCAATAGCTGCAGTAGAGCCAGGGTCGACGCCTAACTTCTACACCTCGATAATAGAGACCATGGTGCACATTGTTTATTCCTCTTCGAACCCAAGATTACCGTCCATCACCATTTTTGACAAGGAGGTTGATGCCATTGAAGATGGGGTAACTCTTCAAGTAGATACTCCGACTCCACTATCCTCCAATAAATCGCGCCTCGATAACCGGCTTACAAATTCCCAATGAACTGTCACTTTTACCCACAATGTTTGGAGCTCAGACGATCCATCAGACGCAACCATAAAGTTCTGAGACTTATCTCTCCTTTATTTGAAGCCTCAGTTCCAGCACGAAAACCATCACCCTTGGTTCATCATCATCTGTTAGATGATCAGCTACATGGGGCATTTTCTCACCTAATGATAACTTTTATGTCGAGGATACTGGGATTGGCTGGAAGATGTTCTCGGTCGCAACAGGAAAAGACTTATGGATTGGAGATTCTACAATGCATTGTACGCATCCCTGTTTTCTTACAACTTGAGCCTTAATGTTTTCAAGACATTCTGCGAGCTATGGTGCCCTGCCACTAACACCTTCTGGACAGAGAATGGGGAGATGTCAATATCCTTGAGGGATTTATGGCAGATAGGTAGGTTTTCAAATGTCGGGTCTTACTGCGAAGAAGTTGTACCTACTGCCAAAGAGTTATTATCTACCGGCCACGGAGGTAGTGACATCCCTGAATCCTGCATCTTCTTTTTTTCCGCTTTCCGTAGTCAGTGTCAGGATGTTAACTTCTGCTAAATGCTTGAGCAAGGTGGAGGTTATCTTCCCAGTACAGTATGTTTCTAGATGGTTAGGGGCTTACTTTAAGACTCACTTCCGACATCCTAAGCTTAGCTCAAGTCAACCCAGCATGGTCAGGACTTCAGGAAAGAGAATAGACGAAACCATCAATCGAGAGAAATCTTAGGAGCTATTAGGGCGTCCTACAGTGCTAACCATGTAGCATAATGCTCTGTTAAGGGACACTACTCGTGAACTAATTGACACTTCCACTCTATCCCGTGGATGGAAGGCCTACATGATTTGCCTGCACAGCGGTTTTTTGACCTTACGCCAAGGAAAAACTATTATAATAGAGTCGTACTTCCCTTGCAGATTCGGGCGACAGTTTGGCTACTGCTAGGATGTGATGAGTGATTCGAGCGAGACTGCTCGTGGTGGTAGCTTGGAAGATGTAGCATGTTATTGGTATAACTTGACAGAGCATACCTTGAGATCCACGGCGACCGTACCTTGCAGATCGGATACGTAGTCCATGTTTATCACTATAGCATATGCTAATTGGTGGAAATCTTACTGCGGTGATCTTTTTTCCCCGAGGACTAAACAACCCATCCGTGCAGATGTGGCACCATATAAAGCTCAGAGGGCAAAGGTGTTCCTCCTCTTAATGAACTTAGGGAGGAAGATGGTGGTAGTTCTTTAATTGGTCCAGAAGTGCCTCCTCAAAAGAGTTTTCCTGATTCACCTGGGAGAGAGAAAATCGAGGCTTTAAAAGGCTTAGGCATTGAGCCCATTGTCAAGAGTGGAAAAAGCTTGCCAAGATCAACAAGTAAGGTGGACAGTAGAGTGCAAAGGTCCAGGGATAAATCAAACAGCGCAGCCAGCCTGTCTAAGTCCAAAAACAAAGCAAAGGCAACTCTAGAACCCATTAACTTACCCCCATTATCCCTTTCTCTCTTTCAGTTGTAGTGGATATGTAGATGAATAATATGTTTTTCTTACTTGTGCAGGAGTTGGCTCCAATGGACAAGGATCTGCTTGAAGAAATGTTTGGTGATGAAGGCAGTGAGAACACCTTAACGACACCACTCGCAAGGGAGCGTAAGCCAGCTGTATCAATCGACATAATGCCACCACTAGTACAAAACGTCAATCGGGCCCATTCTCCTACTCCGTCTGCTTCCGTCTACTTTCCTGGAAAAATCTCCCATGGCTTGGTTGGTGAGGTGCGACAACGGTTCCTTCACTAGTTAAAGAAGTATATCCCACGGACAGAAGATGACATTAAGAATCTGAGATCAAAGGCCGAGAAGTTCTATGGGACCTTGTCGTCTCTTGACGCAGATCCCTCAGAGCTAAAGCGGCTTGTCGAAACATACTTGCAAGGAGTTGAGCAGTGCCTAAAGTTAGAAGCTCAGGTGGAGAGGCGAATCCCTACTTAGCCAAACGGGAAGCTTTATCTTCTGAACTCTGAGTGGCCCAAGCCTCTGTTGTAGAGCTCGACAAGCATTTTGATGAAGAAACTTATACTATATCTCGTGCCGATAGGCGTAGGAAGACGCTTCAAGCTAAACTTGAGAAAGTGAAAGTAGAAAAGCGAGAGTTGCATGGCAAATTGGCTGAGACTGACGCTTCACTTAGAAAAGCTAAAGACAAGGTGTTTGTTTTTAAGCAGGAACTTGGTGGTTTGGAAACATCGCAGGCTGCTGAAGAAGAGAAGGCTCAAGTTCAGGTGGCGAGGAAACGCGTTCGAGAGCTTCTACAGGGATTAGACGCTTGAGATTTATTTTGTACTTTTACTTTAGATTTTTGTAAAATTTTTTGTTTTTTTTTTCTTTGGCTTTTTCCATTGGGTTGTTATCTTAATCTTTTTTATTTTGTCGTATGATATCGCTAGTGTCGGTTATATTGCAATAAAACAACTCTAATTTCTAGTTATGCAATAACATGTGTGACAACACTATATTTGAAACGAACTTTATTTAACTTTCATTTATGGTTGTACCAGGCAAATGCCTAAGTTGCCAATGTACCTAAAGGGAATACAAAACCCTAAAAGGATCAAGCTATACGTAGTTCATGTGGGGAAAAGAAAGAACTTTTATTTAGTTAGTCGTTCATAGTTTATACTTTTGCGGGCCAGGAGTATTATATTTTTTTTTTTTATGTTTTGCCGTACATAGTTTATACTCTTGCGGGCCAGGAGTATTACAACGATGAAATGAAAGGAACTTAAAAATAAAATAGAAAGGAACTTTTTTTTTATGAACAGTTTATGCTCTTGTTCGGGAACTTACAATGGTTGAGCTTCAAGGATGGTATCGCTTTAGGAACTTCCCGTTGATGGGTCCAATCTGCATTCTTTCAGCGTTGACTATTTTGTAGTCTCCGTTTGTGTAGACTTCACGCACCACATGAGGGTCATCCCACTTAGAAGTGAACTTGCTTCCAGACTTATGCTAGACAATGGTAGGCCTTATCACAGCTAGTACTTGATCTCCAACACTGAACGAGCATGGCCGAACCTTTTTATTGAACGCTCGCGATAGTCGAGCGTGATAATACTCCAGCTTCTACTGTTCTTGAAGTCTCTTTTCATCAAGGGCCTCTAGCTCTTCTAGGCGAAGCTTGTGATTTTCCTCCTCGGCCAAACCCTCTTGTATAGCAACACGAAGTGACGGGACTTGAATCTCCAAGGGGAGCACAGCTTCTACCCCGTATACAAGAGCAAAAGGTGTTGATTGTGTCAGCGTCTTGTAAGTTGTTCGATATGCCCATAGAGCTTCTCCTAACTTCTCATGCCAATCTCGCTAGTATTTTGAGACAATCTTCTTGAGTAAGTTGCACAACGTCTTGTCGAAAGCCTCTACCAAGCCATTTGTAGGAGCATTATACATGGACGACTTGTGTTGAGCGAACTTGAACTTTTCACAAGGACTTGTCATCAAACTGTTGAAGAATGGCTTTCCATTGTCGGTGATGATGTACCGAGGCACACCATACCGGTAGATAATGTGTGTCCTTATGAAGTCAACCATATTTTCCTTCTTGATTTCTCTAAGAGGAATCGCCTCTGCCCATTTGGAGAAGTAGTCTATGGCGACCAAGATGTAGGAGTGACTAGCCGACGACTTAGGCGTAATTGGTCCAACAACATCAAGACCTCATTTCTCACGACCACGATGCCACCGTAGGATGAAGTGGTTCCAGAGGCTAGTGTATGAAGTTGGCATGAAATTGACAAGCGTTACACCTCCTGGCATAGTCCATGCAATCTTGTACCATCGTGGTCCAATAATATCCCATCCTCTTGACACAGTCCTAAAGCTTAGGGCCTGATTGATGTGCACCACATATCCTTGAGTGAGCTTCCTCCATCTCTTGTCTTGCCTCATCCAGGCCCAAACATTTTAACTATAGTCCTGAAAACGAGCATCGATAGAGGGTCCCGTTGTAGTAGAAAAACCGAAAGGCTCTGCGTTGGACTTCCGTCTTATGCCTAGAATCACTAGGTAACCTTCCATACTGTAAGTAGTCCATGATGGGTTGGCGCCAGTCCTCTACCTCGGTTTCAAAAGCAGAAATTGCCTTGACCTCTTCCTCCAGCTCTTGGTCGGGTGGTGCCACGACCCATCGACCACATATCGGGATCGTCATGTTATCCCTTGCCCCCAGCGCTAGGGTGGCCGCCAGATTAGCGAGTGCATCTGCCATTTTGTTGGAACTTCTAGGAACATGCTCCACCTTGACTATGTCCAATTTCTCCAACAACTGTAACGCAAGCTTGTCATATGGAACCAAGTCTTCCTTCTCAACTTCATATTCTTCTAGAAGTTGATTGATGACCAGTTGTGAGTCACACCAGATGTTGAGCTCCTTTTTTCCCATTTCAATTACCATTTGGAGTCCCGAAACCAATGCTTGATACTCCGCCATATTGTTTGAACACAATTGAGTAAGAACAAACGAATATGTTAGAACATGTCTTTCAAGAGAAACAAAGACAACCCCTCCTCCAGCGCCACCATGCCTCGCAGCTCCATCAAAATACATATCCCACGATGGAAAGATGTATGTGAAGAACACGTCTTCCCCAGGCAAGTCATCACTTATCTCCCAGTTATCAGGAATCGGGTGCTCCTAGGACTGGAGGGTTTGACAAGTATTTCTTGATGGATCCAAAATCTTTTTGACACAAGTCATCCACTTAAAAGGAGCACCCTTCTTCATAAGGTGGCTGAAAGGGTTGCAACGACCTGCGAGATTTGATATGAACCTTCGAATATAAACTAATCGGCCTTGAAGGCTGCGGAGCTCCTTGAGATTCTTTGGTTCTGGCATTTCCTGGATCACTTTAATCTTTGCTTGGTCAACCTTGATTCCTCTATGGCGAACGACGAAGCCTAGAAACTTTCTAGAGGTAACACCAAATGCGCACTTCAGAGGATTCATCTTAAGTTGACACCTCCTCAACTGTTCAAAAGTTTGACAAAGGTCCTAAAGGTGATCCATCCTCTTCCTTGACTTAACCACCAAGTCATCGACATAACATTCCACCGTCTTATGAAGCATGTCACCAAATATTTTATGCATCGCTCTCTGATATGTTGCACCGACATTCTTTAAGCCGAATGGCATTACCTTGTAACAAAATATGCCCTTTGGTGTCCGAAACGCAGTCACATCTTGGTCTTCTGGTGCCAACTGAATTTAATTATACTTAGCGGTGCAATGCATAAATGACAAGGCTTGTGACCCGTGGGGGAATCAATTATAAGCTGAGTGATGGGTTAAGTGAAGTCATCTTTTAGGCATGCTTCATTAAGATCCCGAAAGTCCGCACAAACGCGGAGTTGTTCGTTTTTCTTCTTTTAGGACAATGTTTGCAATCCATGTGGGGTACTTCACCTCCAAAATGAATACTACTTCGATGAGCTTGTTGACCTCCTTTTCAATTTCTGGAACCAGTTCCGGGCGAAACCTTCGTTGAGGCTGTTTCATAGGTGAGATGCCCTTCCTTATAACCAAGCGGTGAACAAAAACTTTCGGGTCTAATCCCGGCATCTCCTTGTAATTCCAAGTGAACACATCTCTATACTCCGAAAGGAGTCTGAAGTACTCCCCTTCTTCTTTTGGTGTAAGCAAAGAGCTTACATAGATGGGGCGAGGATTATCTACCGTCCCAGGATCTAGCTCTTTCATCTCATCCACCGTTGCTTGGCCCCCATCCTCAAGAGTCTTAGGAGTTTCAGCAAGCTCTATTTCATCCTTGGGATCTTGGTGTTCTATGATGGTAATATGATTAGATGACACAACTTCTTCTTGGTTGGAATCCTTTTTAGGGTTGGTATTTATCCGGTGACCTATAAGAACCAAGGTACGCCTCTTGACTCTAAGGGAACCATCTTTCTTTATATCCAAGGTCGAGAGACGCTTCATGGGAGAAGGGACAGAGCTTTGAACGTCTAGTGACCCCTATGCGTCCGAACACAGAAGTATCTCCTTGACAAAGTTGTGGATCCAATAGTTCCTCACTAGCTTTTATCCTAGTAAACACTGAATGCTTTGGCTGAGAATGACCCTTGATTCTGCTAAAAAAAAAAAATCTTCTTCTGCTGGGTGTGTCTCCTTTACGAGTGAAGACAGAGGGGCGTGTTGGGAATGTCCCGACAATGTTCAATATACACGGAGATTAAATCAAAGTAATATAGTAATTATATGTCTTGCTAGAGACCTCTATAATTAGTAATTAAATATGTTTAATTACAACTATATTATTTGGTCCTACTGGGTCACATAAGTCAGTGCCCTGGAACAATGTATGTATCCTAAGTAATACTGTATTACGTTTAGAAAAGTTGGAAACTGATTTCTGTGAGAAATCAGCCCAACACGGACCGAATTGGGTTCAACACGGACCGTGTTGACCCAACATGGTCCGTGTTGAGAAACCACGGTCCATGGAATCTATGGGCCAAATTAATGAGCTTTCTGGAGGCCAACACAGACCGTGTTGTTTCAACACGGACCGTGTTGGGCCTGAAAATTCCGCTGTTGCGTTAAGTCGGCCCTTTAGGGTTTTGAATCCTCTCTCTAGGTTTTCTAAACACTATATAAAGGGATCTCTGGGAGAGATTATTAAAATACCAACTGTCTGAGACTCTTAGAGAGATACCAAGGTGATTTCCTGAGTTCCTCTCTCTTTTAGTTTTGCAGTTCTAGTTTCAGGAAACATTATTTGTTTCCGAAACAATCTCACATACATCTTAGATTGAGATTCGTCTCGATCGGGTCGATCTAGCAGGCGGGTTCCCGGAGTGCTGCGTGGACTTTCAGTAGAGGATTTCAGCATTGGAATCTCGAAACGTCAACCTCTTCATCAGCCGGATTAGCAATCAAGTATAATTACTAAAGCCTCTGCAATTGTTGTGATTGATTGTTTTATAATTGTTATGAATATTCCGCCAATTAATCTGTATTTGTTTAGGAAATAGATAACTTAAAACCTAACAGTGGTATCAGAGCCACCAATTGCATGCTAAAGTATTGTACTTGTATTCATAAGTAATTTCGTCAATAGTTGAATTATATTATCAATATGCTAGAGTAGATTTATGCCTAAAATTTTGAATCTTTATGAAAGTTTTAATCTTTACTGTTCATGATAGTAAATCTGGAATTTTATTGTAAAATTTCATGCTTTGTTATTATTTATTTCTTATTGCCTTTATTTAATCGATTTTATGTTTCTTTAATCGTTAAATATGACTTAAACTTGATTCAATTTTGAATGTTTTAGAAACAATCTTGTTTAATATTGTTAAACAGTAGGCAATACATGAAATAGGTCAAAATTCGCAAAATAGGGTTTTGTAGAATTATTTTCTAATTTAGTTTATTTACGGTAAATATGAAAAATTGAAATAAAATATCAAACGAATTCGAAAATTTCCGAAAACTTTACTAGAGGTGTCTGGAAGTGTTCTGGACTTTCCATAATTTTTGTAGATTTTTCCCAATTAAAATGGATTTTACTTGAGTTTTCAGTTCTGAAGAGGATTAAAAATCGTTTAATTCTCTGAATTTTATAAATTTGTAGAAATTTGTAAAACTTCTGAAAATTTTACAGTAGGTTACTGGGTGACCATACTTTTAGGAAAAAGTTTTCCGTTAATTTATCCGTTCAAATTATATTTTGTAATTTGGATTTTCAGATCTGAGAGAAATAAATTTTGTTGCTTGTCTGAATTTTGTAAATTTATAGAAATTTGCAAATTTTTTGAAAATTTTACAGTAGATTACTGGATAACCATTCTGTTATGGATAAAGTTTTCTTGAATTTTCGAAATTGTTAACTAATTTTCCTTTAATTTACAGATTAAAAGAAAAGTAAAATTATTTACTTCTCTGATTTTTATTCTAATTTTAGAAATTTGATAAAAATCTGAAAATTTTACAGCAGCATATTGGATGAATATATTGTATGGGAAAATTATAAAATTTGATTCTTAAACTTATCGGACTGTTATTATTTATTTTCCTCTTAAACGGAGAATTAAAATGTTTAATTCCCTAATATTTTACAATCTTTTGAAAATTGTTAAAATTCTGGAAAATTTTCATATTGGGTTATTAGAGAACATTATGATATGAAATTATCAAATTCGATAAGTTATGATAATTTTATTTAAGTTTTTCATTGACGAAATTAACCAAAACTGGGAAGCAACACGGACTGTGTTGACCCAACATGGACCGTGTTGCTAGCAGTTTTGGTGAATTCGTGTGTTTTAGGGTTTATAATTAATTTTAGAAATCAATTATTAAATCCTATTACTACTAAATCAGTTGATGGGCATAAAATTTATTAATTCTGTAAAGTTTAGGAAACTTACAATATCTTTAAAAGATGTAGTATCTTTTAGTTTCCTTGATTTTAGGAAAATCGAGTATTTTGTGTGTATAGGTGTAAAATCCTAAATCTGTTTAGGTAACTAAGATAAAAATTTGGAATTTTGTTAATCATGCAATCTTTTAGAAAACCATATTTAATATTTGTTTCCTTATATGTGTTGTGTTGCAATTATGTATGCCTTTATAATTTGTTATTTAAGCATGTGTTATATTTGATATAATTATTGCAATATTACATGTTTGCATGTGCTTCTAATATGGCCATAGATAGTCGGTTTTACCGATCTGCATACCGGGTTGGGTGAAATACGGCCTGCGTGCCGTCGTTGAATTAATTTTAAATTTTAAAACTTCAGTTAAGTTTATTTTAATTCATGTAAGGTCTGAATTGTGAGGTCCACTTTGTAAATTTGTTGTAATTGGAGACATCAAGTTGAGTGGGAGCCCAATAGCAATGGAGGTGGTGATTCGAGTGGGAGCCCATCCAAGGAAGTTGCAAAACCCAAGAAGAGTTTCTTGAAGACTGTCAAGGCTTAGTTAAAATTAGTTGATTAAGTCTAGGTGGGCATATTAGGGGTTTTATTTATGCTTTAAATTCGTTATTGCATGTTTTATTATGCCTTTTATGCTTTTCGAAAGAGTTCACCTAGAATTGCATGTTTAGGATAATAAAACCTACTCTCAAAAATTGAATTATTGCTTAACCTATCGAAACACCACTTAGATGGATAAATAAAGAAATCCAAAGCGAATTATTTGTCCATCATTAATAAGTAGGGTGGGAGCTAGGTCAATTCAAATTGGCTATCAAAATAGTTTTGCGCCAAGAGCAGAGGAAGAGAAATATTGTATTCGATACAAATTTCTTGCCAAGAGTCATTTTTAATGATCAATCATAAGATGATCCACCAAAGTAACATGGGCTCGAGTTTTGTTGGGCCAAAGTCCACTTGAGCCCATGAGTCTTGTAGGTCTTGGTAAATTAAAACACTAAATGAGAGTTGATAAAGTGTTTTGATTTGAAATTAAAATTAGTTTAATTTCTTTTGATGAATTAATAACTAAAATGAACCAATTTTGTCTCGTAGAATTTATTTTTGTCTTTTCACTCAAACATCCACCACTAATAAAATATTGTTTTCTCCTTAAGAAAGAGAAAAACAATTACACCAATTCCTTAATTGGCATCGCTATCACAAGATTGTCTTGGGCGAATTAAAAGAAACATGTCTTTGATATAACATTGAGCTAGGCATCAATATTAAGAGGTCAATCAAGCCAAATGAATACATGTAATGTCATAGTATTCATACAACTTTAACTACAAAATGTTAGAAGGTTAGAGGAAGTTTTTCAATTTTTCCAAACTCAAAACCAAGTTCTTCGAACTAGTTAGAGTTGATAAATAGGAAACCAATAACCAGATAGTCTCGGTTAAGCTAGATCATGGCCAATTGATCACACTCATGTTCTGAAATAATTTGACTATTTTGAAACATGAGAAACCTCAAATCCCCTTTAGCCAAATGGTTGGCGACCAAAGATAGTCTTTTAGTGAAAGGGAAAATAAGATTTAAGAAATCTATCAAAGACAAGAAGTCAAAGGAAAGGTAAGGACAAACAGTTGTACATACCCAACCAATGACAGCAATCGGTTAACAATCAGATCATGTATGACACTGGGAGAGTGAATAACTATAAGGAAGACTTGAGATATGATTTCAATTCTAGGCAAATGCGTATATGATACACACTACTCTTATTAAACCCACTTTGAGTATAAGATACCGGCTGTGAAACTCGCATTTATGCAAATGCGCAGGATCTACAGCAAAGTAGATGTGTTTTGAAGGATGAGAGTCAGCCTACAAATAGGAACATGCAATTAGTTGTAGTTCCTTATGAAGAGTTGGTTGGTTATCCATTTCCTCAAGACTTATAAGAGAAATTTATAGGTGAAAATGTTCTCATTATAAGTAGAAATTTGATTTATTGCTCTCAATTATATATATATATATATATATATATAGAGAGAGAGAGAGAGAGGATCTCGGTTAAACACACCCAACACATCGAAACCAAAAGGTTTAAAAGGAATAACTCATGTTCAAACATAAATCTTGTAATTATCTATTAAGTCATGCAAATCAGAGCGCATTCGGAAGCGTCACAGTAATAGACTTTTGAATAATAAGACTTTGAAACATGTGATGTCTGCAAAGCATGACTATACCTTTTACAAGAAATGGTTAATGTGCCAACAAACACTCATACATATGGATGTATGTAGTCCAATTGAGCACAAGTACAAGGGATGAATTACTTCAAATCTTCAAAGATGAATAAAATAACACACGGTGATTCATGTCTATGAGATTCATCTGAAGCTGGAATGTTAAAATAGTTTAATGATTTCCAGAATGCGTAGTCTTGGCGAAACAATGAGAGCACCTAGATATGATCGAAAGGATGCTAATGGTTGAGCCAAGAATTTGAACAAATGACTCAAATGAAACATAATTCTTGCACTATAAGCTTAAGTCATATTAATCAGAGATGCATTCAAAAAACTGCATAGTGCGGGATTCTGGAAAACCTAAACTTTGAAAAGTTCAATGTTTATAAAGCATGTCTGATGGGTAAGATGACTAAAAATCACCTCTTATTGGAATTGGTGAACAAGCTAATGACTAATTAAGATGCAAATATATTGATGTATGTGGGCCTATGAGCACTAGTGATAAGAAGAAGGTTTACAGTACTATTTCATCACTTTCAGTGACGATTTTTTAGTTGATATGGGTATATCTACTTAATACGCCACAAGTTCAAATTCTTTGAAAATGTTCAAAGAGTTTCAAAGTGAAGTACAAAACCAACTTGGCAAGAAAATCAAAACCCTTCAATTAAGTTGAGGAGGTGAGTATTTGAGCCAAAGATTTCATTGACCATTCTTGACCATTCCAGAGAATGTGGAATTATTTCATGACTCTCTCCTCTAGGAATACGACATCTCAATGACGTATCTAAGAGGAGGAATCACACCTTATTAGATATGGTGCGATCAATGATGGTTGAGTCAACATTGTCGGTTACCTTTTGGGGATACACGCAATTAACCATAACTCTAATTACTGAACAAAGATTATCTGAAGCACTAAAGAAGACACCACATATGATTTGGAGAGGAAAAGTCCTTGAACTATTTTCTGAAAGAAAGAGGTATCACTTCTACAAACTGTTATAGAGGATAACGTTTGTGTCTCAAAATGCTTTCTTCTTAGAGAATATGTTATTCTCTAAAAGAAAGAGTGGGAGAGAATTTTGAACTTACTAAAGTTCAAGAGACACAAAACACTATAATCATCACCTAAAACTTCGCTACTTGATCCTAGTTTAAGTTTTCCTATTGGTCGAAAAATTAAAGAACGAGGTTGAGGTAGTAGAAGCTCCTCAAAACGTTGAAGAGGAGGTGCCATGAACAATACTCCAAGCAAGGTCAGGTAAACAACTCCATCAGCCACAAAGATATCAATCTTCTATGGATGAGCATGAGATGTTACTTTTAGAAAGTAATGACTCTACCTACATCAAAGAAGCTTTAGCAAATCAAGTTTCCATAAGGTCTAAAATGGACTTCATGTATGCAACCAAGTTTAGAACTTGGTTGATTTGTCTGAAGGTGTGAGCCATCAGGCATAGGAGGGTTTTAAGGCAAAACATGGATTCATTAAGATATCAAGACTGACTTCAAAATCAGATTTGGAAGGAAGGTATGTACTTGACACAACTGAATGGTCTTTTGTTGGAGTACTTGTAAACTTCAAGAGACCATCTGTGGTCTTAAGGAAGCTTCTAGGAGTTGGAATCATTGATCTTCTTGACCAAGATATCAAAAAGTTTGATAAACTGGGAAGTGCCAAAAGATAATATTGTGTTTACAAGAAGTTCATTGGGAGCAATGCATTTTCTGATATTGTGTGTGATTGACATATTGCCTACTGAGAAGGAGATTCCCATGTTGCTTCTACTGAGGTTGACTTGGGAATAATTTTCAAAGTGAAGGATTGGTGGGGCTAAGAATTTTCTTGGAGACAAGATCTATAATGATAGATTAAAGATTTTGATTGTTTGAATCAAAAGGTGCCTAGGTGTTGAATAAGTTCAACCCACTTCGAGAATGGATTAATTTCCATAAATCAAGGCATATCCTTAGGGAATCTGATTGTCTCAAAACAATCAGAGAATCTAAAAAGGATGAGACATATAACTCATGCTTCAGGCGTGAGATTAATGTATGCCACGAGATGTTCAAAGCCCAACATAACATATGCATTGTATATGTATAACCAAAACTAAGAATGTGTCCTAAGTCTAAAGGGGTTGATAAAAGCTAAGTGTGAAGAGTTGTATTGATGCTACACTTATGACAGAGAAATATGATTATCTGAAAGGTCAGAGAAAATTATACGATCTGTTTGAGTGGTATTGAGGTGAGCTGGAAGAAGTTCCTAACATGACATGAGTTTAATTCTACAAGCATGACACGACTTTAGAAGTTGTGACAGAAACTGTTAGGATTGTGAAGTTCGTTTCAGAACTAGGTGATGTTTCTAGCCTTGCGAGAGAAATGGAGCCTTGTTGATAGGAGCCATCACTTAAGCAAAGGAACTGAAGCTCACTATGAATCCAAACATAAGTTCCGGAAATATCTCCATGTATGAAAGGTCATTAGTGAAATGGTATATGTGCAAGGTTCAATGCAAGTATTATGTACTAAACCCCTATTGTAATAATAGCATGATAGTCATTCATGGCCAATAGGTATTGAACACATTCCAGAATATTAACAAGTCAAACTTACATGAATTGTTCATGAATTATGACCTTGTTGATTCATCATTAAGAATAAGATTCCAAATTTACATTAATTGTGGTTTAGAATTATGTAAATGTCCAAAAAGGTTAGCACATTCAAAATGGGAAATTGGATGAGGTTCGATTTCTGAAACCCCATTAGTGAACTTGATAACGCTAGTCTTGGTCAACAGTCGACCTGGTTCCTAATTGTATTATCACGTAGGAACAGTGATAATATCAACACAATTAGCATGTAGGATTGAGGTGATGATCAAGTTTCGTGATCATAGTGATGTGATGACATCATAAATCAATCACATGGGTATTGTTGAGAATAACTACTGAACTGACCCGCAGTGGGAGCTCTTTAAGTTGGGAATTCTCATAGGAGCTCTCACCACTCAAAATTCCTGAATCCTGAGTTCGATTACGATCGCATGATCTGCCGTGACTTTGGAGCGCCAAACGCGTCTTCGTAATAAAGAGGCTATAAAGGCGGTGTCTGGGTTACAATTGGATCGTGTGAGAATGTGTGTCTGAACAAGATGGCATTGTCCTCCCTATTAGGGGCAGTTGTCTTATTGGCCACTCAGTGAGATTGGACTGAAAATGCTTGGCCGAGCTCAGTTGAATCAATAGTTGATCATCTGCTTTTCAAGGTCTAAACTCGGAGATCGAGGAACGTTTCGGGTCTTACATAAGGATGACATCAGCTTACCTTATCCGAACATGAGACAGTAAGTGACAAGGGAATTCAAGGAATCGAACACTGTGGGACAAGTGGGAGATTGTTGGGAATATCCCGACAATGTTCGACATACACGGAGATTAAATCAAAGTAATATAGTAATTATATGTCTTGCTAGAGACCTCTATAATTAGTAATTAAATATGTTTAATTACAACTATATTATTTGGTCCTATTGGGTCACACAAGTCAGTGCCCTGGAACAATGTATGTAACCTAAGTAATAGTGTATTACGTTTAGAAAAGTTGGAAACTGATTTCTGTGAGAAATCATCCCAACACGGACCGAATTGGGTTCAACACGGACCGTGTTGACCCAACATGGTCCATGTTGAGACACCACGGTCCATGGTATCTATGGGCCGAATTAATGGGCTTTCTGGAGGCTAACACGGACCGTGTTGTTTCAACACGGACCGTGTTGGGCCTGAAAATTCCGCCGTTGCGTTAAGTCGACCCTTTAGGGTTTTGAATCCTCTCTCTAGGTTTTCTAAACACTATATAAAGGGATCTCTGGGAGAGATTATTAAAATACTAACTGCCTGAGACTCTTAGAGAGATACCAGGGTGATTTCCTAAGTTCCTCTCTCTTTTAGTTTTGCAGTTCTAGTTTCAGGCAACATTATTTGTTTTCGAAACAATCTTAGATACATCTTAGATTGAGATTCGTCTCGATCGGGTCGATCTAGCAGTCGGGTTCCCGGAGTGTTGCGTGGACTTTCAGCAGAGGATTTCAGTATTGGAATCTCGAAAGGTGAACCTCTTCATCAGCCGGATTAGCGATCAGGTATAATTACTAAAGCCTCTGCAATTATTGTGATTGATTGTTTTATAATTTTTATGAATATTCCGCCAATTAATTTGTATCTGTTTAGGAAATAGATAACCTAAAACCTAACAGGGCGTTCACCAGAAGTAGCCGGTTGTAACCTATCGAACACGGAGGACCTTGGTTTAGGCTGAGTGCTTTCCTCCTCACTGACATCAGCCTCTTCAACTGTAATGTACTGAACCTCAGACCTCTTCTCCTTTCTTCGCGCCGAGATTCTAACTGGATGTATCGGCTCGTAACTGAGACCAACCCTAGAGACCCTTACTAAGCCCCCTTTCTCCTGGATCTTCTTTTGCGTGTCATTAAGGCCGTATGGTTTGGCCTCAACTACCTCCCCTAAGGGCGCCAGATTTTGAAAGTCATACCCAACCTTTTCCACAAGCTTGTACGCCTTCGGGTCGAACCCTTCCTTAATTTGTCCTTGGAGTTAGTAGATCATCAATATCTTTAGACGACACCACAAACCCGGAAAGAGGTGGCTTCTTTGCCTTGTTTTGTTGTGGGTGGAGGATAGGAATGACTGCGTTTGCTTTGAGAGCACTTAGACCTACCTCGCTGACTTCCTTGCTAGACGTATTCTTCGAGCTTTTGATTGTATATTCAACTAAAGGTGATTCCCCCTCCTTTCGGCAAGACTTAGGTATGTACCTTAGAGCTAGTAGCTCTGCGCTAGATGATGGAGCAACTTGCTTATTGGCCAGTTCAGAGAGTGTCACTGACCCTTCCTCTTTATGTGGTACCTCCCGTATATCGTCTGTTATGACCTGAACATCTTTCTTCAAAGCCCTTTTTCCTGTAGAGGCAATTAAAGAGGTGTGGACATTTTTCCTCGCCGTTCGGGCTTCCGAACGTCCACGCGGATTGGGGTGTGATTTGATGATTTGTGCTAGGTTTGAACCTTTCAAAAAGACTCTTTAAGGGATTTTAATTATACATTTCAGGAATAATATTTGTAAAATCACTTTCCCTTGTGCATTTTATGAGTCATTGAATTAAACCTTTCAAGAGTGAACATCCACTTGTTCCAACTCTTCCTAAATTTAATCCAATTTGCTCATTCAAATGTTAGGCTCGGAAGAAAGCAATTTATGCAAGTATTAGTTAAAAATATATAAAGAAAAGACCTTAACATTGGATCCGTACGTTGTAAAACCATGTTTTACCATAGTTTATGCAACACGATGTGCTTTGGTTCGAAATGGGAGTCGCCACCCGACTTTTTAAGGGAAAATCCAAGACAAAACCAAAAAGAAAAGAAGAAAGACTCCGCCTGCAAAACCCAAGAATGAATCCGAGGGTAAGGCTATGAACTCGAAAGGTAGGAACCTTAAGAGTTTGCCTCTCACAAAAGGAAAGACTCTATTAAAAGTTTTAAGTGTGTTTTTGATAATATTTGGAAGAGAGATAAATAGGAACTTTATAGAATCAATTCATTAAACATGCAACATGAATTATAAGAAAAAAAAAGTACAACATATACACTTTATTTACAAGAAAGCTAAGAACTTTAAAGCTTACATTGTGCTAACTTGAAAAAGAGGCCTTGCCTTGCCTTTTTACTTGAAGATGCTCCTCTTAGTACCTTTTGATATTACTCCTCACAAGTGCCAAAATGAACTAAAGGAATAATAGGAAAAGTGGTGGAAAAGAGGGTGAAAAGAAGGTTTTTTTGTGGTTTTATATGTATTTAGGATAGGGTTTTTTTGTGGTGTTTTGAGTAGAATGGGTTTAGAGGATTAAGGAATGGTAGAAATGGAGATTATGGGGATATGAAAGTGATGATAGGATTAGGATAAAGATGATAGAAGTAGTATAGAAATGGAGATTAGAAGAAATATGTAGAGAGAATGAAAGAAAGAGATGAGAGAATTGGTGAGTGAATGAGTAGAAGAGAGGAATAGAATGAATTATGGTGTGTCATTTGGCTTTGAGGGAGGTAGTATTTATAAGAGAGGGAGTGATGAGGGTATACATGCAAATACATGCACATACATACCCTCTCGTCCAAGGCAGTCAAGGCACAAAACAGTAGGCAGTGAGGGGGGAGTGTATGAGAGTGGACAGCAGCTCGTGGTCAATTGACCACATATGGTCAGTGGTCAACGCCAACCGGCCATGAACACGTGGGATGGATCCTCCTATTGTCCATGCATCCATGGACGGTGGGGGGGTGAATGTATTTGCCTAGAGAGTTGGTGTTTCACACTTTGATGGTAATGCAATTTTATTGAAGCTTTTTAAGGTGTTTTTGTGAGGAATCGATCTTGTGACCTCTTGGCATTGAATTCGCATCGCTTGCATGGCTTGCCTTTTACGTAGTAATTTTGCATGTGATTTTGCATGCAACATTAAAGCAAGTTCATACGTGTAAGGTGCACGCACTTTAGCTTTTATTTTCCAGCTCCTTCTTCTTTATTTAATCCATTTATATATAGATATGCTATATGTGACAAAATTCGGTGTCTACAGATAGCCCCCACTTTGATTGAGTCCGAGATAGGACGAAAATCAAAGTAGAATGATGGACACCGATTGAAGATATAACTTTGGAACGCAAAGCCTAGGGATATGAATTCGGATCGCGAAGCCTGAGGTAATGCTTGGAAGCGGAGTCCTGCATCGTGGTTGTGGGCGGCATGCGCCTCTGTCAGGATTGATCTTGAGCAAGAATGATGCTCTACTCAAAGTGGTCTCAGGCGTCGGATGACGTCCTACTAAAAATGATCTCGGGCGCTGAAGGTGTGCTACTGGGAAGTATGGGCTGACACTTGGAAGCTGGGTCCTGTGTCGCAGTTGGCGAACTTGCGCCGATAGTTGATCTCGAGCAAGAATGACGCCTTACTTGTCGGAGAGACTTCATCGATCGTGACATCGATGGCTCTTGGAATTTTGATGATGATGATAGCAATTCAATGCCGAAGGACTTCACCAAACGCGATGATGATGGCCTTGGAGGTCGAGACTTCACCGCGCGCGATGCCACTAGCTCGGATATTGAGACTTCACCGGGCGCGATGCCAATGGCTCAGGGGATTATGACTTCATCAATCGCGGTGTCGATGGCTCGGGGTTTTCTGATTCTGAGGGCAATTTTATGCCGACTGCTAGTGGCTCTTATTCTTGAGATTACATCGATCCTGATGCTGATGACTCTTATTTCCCTGCAACAAATGCAAATTCTTTTTGTCAATTTTAGTGAAATTCATTTTTTTTTTGGTTTAGATAACTTACCTTGATTTTTGTCAGCATTATCATTGGAAAAATGCTCTTGCTTTGGGAACTTGATACTTCAATCTTGTGAAGACCAACATTTCTTATTGGGCACCCTTATTCGTTCCTTTCCTTGAAAACATGCAAGTTTGGTTCTTGAAAAAATAAGCATGAAGAACAAGACAAAGCTCCTTCTTTCCCTAGGCCGACCGGACCATAGGAAAAGCAAGGAATCATTTTCGTACATCCCAACTTTTGCAGGTCATGCAGGAGACCAACTTGCTTGCAATTATTGTAGACAACTTCAAGGTCGATCAGCCTTTAGCTTTGGCTAATAGAAGATTGCAACTTGGCGGTGTGGACCGAGCTACTTTGGCTATAAAAGAGGGACCTCAGCTACGACATTCCTCACAATATCATTCAAGTTCTTCCTTACTTCTTTTCTTTCTTCTTTCTCTAGATATTCTTCTTGGTATTATGATTTTCATCACAAAAAGATGAATTTTCTAAGAAGGGGATGCAGACGTGCTACTCAGCCAGTAGTCCAGGAGCGTCCTTAAGCGAGGAAGATACAAAGGGAATATTCGAATAAAGATTTCACTCCAGCACAGCTTGTGTTTCGCCCGGATGAATATGCATGGTTTCTCCGTTCCCATGTTTCGGTACGCACTTGCTCATAACATGTTTTTATCTTTCAAAGATATTCTACAGGTTGTCGTTTGCGTTTAGCACTTTAAGTTGGATTTAAAGTAGATGAATACTCTAAATTTTGCTTAAAGTACATAGTGCCTTAGAATGAACACTTAGACCCTTACTTTGACTCTTTGACATAGGATGACTCCTTTAAGGCATGTGGGAGCATGCAAAGTGTGGTGTCTTTGACTGGTCATGCGAAAGTAGGAAGGTTCTACTCATCCACCATCGTGGGTGCAGGTTTTGGTCCTTTCCTAACTTGCCTGAAATGATGTATAATGGGATCAATGGAATCTCATTATACTTAGAAACAGGATCTTTAAAAACCAAGATAAGAATCTTGCTTCTCAAAGTTCTTAAAGATTAACCAAATTGAATGAAATGATGTATAATAGGATCAAGGATGATCAAATTATACAAAAGATTAGGATCTTTAAGTGTTTCTTTAAGATTGGATGAATGAATGAATGAATGGATGGATAAACGAATGGAATGGACGAAATGGATGATTGAAATGAATGTAGGAATGGATGGAATGTAAGTTTCTTAAATGATTGAATGATATTCAAATGAATCTTGAATTTGAAACAATGTAGAAACAAAAACAAGATCAAATGAAAACTAGAAAGAAACTCACGATTTGAATGATGAATGATATTGGCTTTTGAAGAATCTTGAAGGATACAGCCACACCACCTTCAAGAATGCTTCAATCTCTTCCTATCACCACCTAGGACGCCACCCTAAGCTAGAAGAAGAAGATAGGATCGAATCTCCCTCAAGAGAAACGAAAGACTAGCAAAAGCTAGAGAGAAAACAACACCATGTGTTTGTATTTGATTTATTGAATGAATGATTACAAGGGCCTCCCAAGGGGTCTATTTATAGGATTTTAGGATCCCCTTGGCCTGTACAAATCAAGAAATACAAGGGATTCTAGCTTACATCATCTAATACAAGTATGACATCATAAAGAAACAAATGTACATAAGCTAGATTAAAACAATGATAACTTGCTCGTTTCTAATCCAAACTCCAAGATTCAAAAACCATTGGAAAGCTCTTTGAATGGTCTATCTTTGATTTTAGGATGAATTTCTCAAAAGCTTTATGGTTCTTGAGATATGGAGCAAATTATCAAGCTGCCCTTGTTGAATCCATTCGTTTGTGTAAGAGACATGAGTGAATGGGGCTCCTTTTCCATGTAATTAAGTATTTGGCTCCTTTGGTGTATATTTGATGTCTCCCTTGATGACCTTGATGTATATGGCTATCAAATATACATCATACTCCCCCGGTTGAAAAAGTTTGTCATCAAACTTAGACAAAACTTCTTCTAAACCATTACATAGTAGTTCTTCTAAACTCATCCTTCTTCTTATAAGAGATCTTCCCAAAAGTATTGTTCACATCAACTTGCTTCTTCCTCTTGCGTTCCTTGAAGAGATTACAAACTCTCTTTTTAAATGCTTTAAAATCATCATAGATCCCTTTGATCAACTTCCACTTTCTTCCAAGTTTTCTCATGAATAATCCAATGACATCATGGTGCTTCAAATCTCGTTTATTCATGGAGAATGTAGAAATCTCATATAACTTCTTAACTTCAAAGTATAGATTCTCAAGCTTGTAACTCATGATGAAGAAAATAGTAATATGGTGTTCCATCTTTGAAGGATGACCTTCAACGATCTTAATATCATCTTCATACAACTCCTTGATATATTCAAGCCTAAGTACTCTTGAATCAAATATGTATCTCCTCGTTAGAAAACTTCCTTTAGTCAAAGGACTTGCTTCCTCCAAGTGACTTGGTTTTGATGAATGAATCAAGTACTTTATCTCAAAGCATAATGATGGCTTGATCTCCTTATCATATGAAACATACTCCAATACTTTGTAAGAATCACGAAGCTTAAGCATGAATCCTCCAAGATAATATTCCTTTTTCTCAAATACCCTCATGATAGCAGCAAGTATGAATTCTAAGCCATAAGCATGTAGCTTCTTCTTTTCTCCACTTGATATATCACCAAAATAATCCATGGGACAACTTCCTTGAGATAGGACTTCACCTTTCTCAATTCCATTTGTAATGAACAAATATGATGCAAGAATAGGGAATAAAAGAATATGATGATCATTAGCGTCCTTTAAGAGACATAGTACCTCAAGTATGGATGCAAGTATGGACCCTTCTTGAATTCCTTTCTTCCTTTTGTCCAATTGAATTACTCCATTTGATGAGATATGTTGAGATAGCATATTCTTGGACGAGAGGTAAGGACATTTCTCCAAAGGATTTACACACTCCTTTCTACTTCTACTTTGTATGATGATACTCATAGGAGAGAAACATTTCCAAAGAGATAAGAGAGAGTGGTTTCTTGTTGATGGTGCTTGTCTTTCATCCAAATATGCACAAATGAGAACAAATGATGGCATAGGATCTTGATCCTTTGTGAGCTCACGGACTCCAACCTCTATTGGTGTAAGAATGAGACTCTTTGGTTCTTCAAATTCATGATACTTATTCTCCATAAGTGTCATAAGAGTGATTTGATCCTCTTTGAGCCATGAGACACAAGGTGGTAATAAGGACGCCTCTTGGAACATGATACTCCTATCATAGAACTTTGATTCTTCCAATAAAGTATAACAAGAATCCATAGAAGTAATATTACAATATAATGAATTTTTGCAAATCTTGTAAAAACAAAGACTTACTAAACTTCTTGGATCAAAATGAATGTCCTTGTCAAGAAATGAATGACCGTGTGAATAGCTCTCCATTTGTAATGTTTGGACCCTTGTTGTAGCGAGGCCAATATCATTGCCATGATCCTTATCAATGCCAATGCTAGCGTCAAGATCCTCATAGATGGCACTACTTTCTCCTCCTTGGATCAATGAACTTACTTCTTCTTGAATGGTATAATGAGAGTAAGAAATAAGCTCTCTTTGTTGTTGATCTTGTGGTACACTAGCCTCTTTCAAGACTCTACTTATAACAAGCAACTCTTCTCCATTTAATTCTTCTACATACATCTTTTCTAATACAATATCCTCCTCTTTTTCTTCCTCGTGTACTTCATGAGGCACACTACATACCTCATTCATGCCAAGTTTATGAACATCCTCATGCTCGTCAAATACATCAAATACCACACTTTCAATTTTTGGTTGCATGCTTAATGATGTTTGACAATCAACCAAAGATACTTCTTTCTCCTTAGGACATGCACTTTCAACATGATCAAAACTTTGGCAACATAGACATGTACTTGGGACAATGGGAGTGGGGAGATTTATAGGCTGTTTTGAGGAGCTTTGGATAGTAGGTGTGGGGAGGTTTAGGGGCTGTTTTGTGGAGTGATGGGCAATAGGTTGTAGGGGTTGTTTTGGAGGCGTTTGGACGAGAGGTTTAGGATGGGATGGGGGCTGATTTTGTGGAGCTTTTGTGTTTGATTGTTTTGTTGGGAATGGGGGTCTTTGTTGTATATGGGTTTTATCCCAAAGTTCTTTACTCTTTACTTGTATTTCAACGTAAAGGGCTAAAGAACTTAACTCCTCCAAGTTTGTGTAAGATTGATGTATAACAACACGCCGAATGTAATCATTAAGACCAAGAGAGTAACATACCAAAACTCGTTGATCATTCTCCTTAAGAGCATATTTCCATAGTTGCCGCCTAAATTCTATTGTATATTCAACCACGTCCTTGCTCCCTTGCTCCATTCTTTCAAGTTTGTTGATGTAGTCTCCTTTGTAATTGAATGGCAAGAACTCTTCTTGAACTTTATTTCCATTCTTCTTGCTGGGATGTTTACTCCATTCATAAGGTGCTTCATATTCAACCTCATAAGGATGTATCTCACGTGAATTTGCGCTTCTTAATCCCTTTTGAAGGATCCCACGTTCTTCTATTTGTGTGGTGAGATCATGAATTTGTTGCTCCAAACGTTGTAAATCATGTTGTGAATTCATGCTAGCTCTTTTGCAAGCCATAGAATATGAATCTTGATGAAGAAAGATTCAAACAAGACTCGCGCTTTTGGTGTGGGGGTGTAGAGGACGAAATGGGGAATGTGTTTAGGTGGGATTGTGTTTGGTTTCGGGATTCTTTGTGGTGTTCTTGGTGGACGTGTAATGGAGGGATGATGGGGGATGGATTTGTGATGGAAAGATGGTAAAAAGATGGTGCAATAACTAAGAGAATCAAACTCCTAAGCTCTGATACCAATTTTGATGTATAATGGGATCAATGGAATCTCATTATACTTAGAAACAGGATCTTTAAAAACCAAGATAAGAATCTTGCTTCTCAAAGTTCTTAAATATCAACCAAATTGAATGAAATGATGTATAATAGGATCAAGGATGATCAAATTATACAAAAGATTAGGATCTTTAAGTTTTTCTTTAAGATTGGATGAATGAATGAATGAATGGATGGATAAACGAATGGAATGGACGAAATGGATGATTGAAATGAATGTAGGAATGGATGGAATGTAAGTTTCTTGAATGATTGAATGATATTCAAATGAATCTTAAATTTGAAACAATGTAGAAACAAAAACAAGATCAATGAAAACTAGAAAGAAACTCACGATTTGAATGATGAATGATATTGACTTTTGAAGAATCTTGAAGGATACAGCCACACCACCTTCAAGAATGCTTCAATCTCTTCCTATCACCACCTAAGACGCCACCCTAAGTTAGAAGAAGAAGATAGGATCGAATCTCCCTCAAGAGAAACGAAAGACTAGCAAAAGCTAGAGAGAAAACAACACCATGTGTTTGTATTTGATTTATTGAATGAATGATTACAAGGGCCTCCCAATGGGTCTATTTATAGGATTTTAGGACCCTCTTGGCCTGTACAAATCAAGAAATACAAGGGATTCTAGCTTACATCATCTAATACAAGTATGACATCATAAAGAAACAAATGTACATAAGCTAGATTAAAACAATGATAACTTGCTCGTTTCTAATCCAAACTCCAAGATTCAAAAACCATTGGAAAGCTCTTTGAATGGTCTATCTTTGATTCTAGGATGAATTTCTCAAAAGCTTTATGGTTCTTGAGATATGGAGCAAATTACCAAGCTGCCCTTGTTGAATCCATTCGTTTGTGTAAGAGACATGAGTGAATGGGGCTCCTTTTCCATGTAATCAAGTATTTGGCTCCTTTGGTGTGTATTTGATGTCTCCCTTGATGACCTTGATGTATATGGCTATCAAATATACATCATGAAAGCTTGGAAATCACGCGCCAGAAGAAAATTCGGTCGGGCCATAGTGGAACGTTTTTGGGATTCAACAAACTCGTTTCACCTCCCTGTTGGTGAAATGATGTTCACTCCTGTCGATTTTGTGAGCCTCGGCTGGGGTGGCCAGTTGCTGGAATTTCAGAAGGATCCTGATCCTCATATTTTCGAGCTTCTGCGACCTGCTCTTGCTTTGGCAGGGCGGAATGGTGCTTTGCAGTACTCCCATTTGGCGGCTATCTTGAAAAGTGAGGATTTTGAGAGTCTGCCCCTTCCTCAGCGTCAGTTTTTGATGCTCGTGCATTTTATAAATGCAACCATCTTTGCGAATCGTGGGGACACGATCACCTTTTCTTGGATGCACCACCTCCTGGATTATGGTCAGGTGAAAAGCTTTATTTGGGCAGCTTCCGCTTATGCTCACTTGGTGAGAGGAATGCGAGTTACATGTCGTCCTACTGGCTGTGATATAGTGGGGCGCCCAAGAGCTACAGAATCGAAGATGCTCAACTTGAGCAGCAGCCTCTGGCAAGTCTTAGAGGTATGCTCTAAGATATTTTCCTTCGAAATTTTGTGATGTGCAAAATTTCATCTTTTGCTCCACTAAGATCTTTCCTGGTGTGCAGGTGTGGGTTTTAGCATACTTTCTGCCTGTAGTTGGGGGAACCAATGATGTCAACTTGAGAATTCCTGCCGCTGATGGTTGCGCAGAATCGTCACATTACCGTCGCCCAAAATATCATTTCAAAGATTTGAATGGTCTTAGGAGAATCATCGACAATCTTCGACCGGTATGGCGCATCATTTTTCTTTGGTTTCATCTTTCTGTTCTTGAGCTCATAACGTTCTTTTCAGGAGGATGTCGTCCGGTCTCCATGGGATGGCTATCTCTTGGAAGGCCTCCATTATGATATTCGCTTGGCACGTGGAGCGAGCGGTGCTTGCTGTTGGAAGGTCCTTCGGGCCTTGTTTTCTACTTGGGAGACCACTTCTTCTTTCAGCATACAGGGGAATGGCCCTCCAGGGTACTTGTAGATCCTCCCAAGCTTATCTATGACAAGCAGGCTTTGACACAGGATGAGATGGCTCAATTGTTGATCGGGGAGCTTGCCATTAATTTCATAGTTCCTGTGGATAACCTGGAGGAAGCGGTCGCTCAACATAGAGGGCGCTTGGCTTTTGCTCGGGTACGGATTTTCCTTGGCTTATGCAGTGATGCATTTCTGCTCTTTTACTAATGAATAATCTTTCTGCAGCTGGGAGGATATTATGATCCTCTCCTGGATCAACATGTGGAGGAACCTGAGCAAGCGGAAGAGGAGGACATGCTGTTTGGTTTCATTCGGCTTGTGTCGAATGATCATGAAGTGTTACAGTACTTCGATGCTAACCCAGTAAGTCGCCTTCCTTGGCTGATTTTCTCATGTCGCATTGATTCTCATTAATCTCTTTCTGATGTAGCAAGTGTCTGACCATATTCGAGTTCTGTTGAGGGGAGGCATCACAACTCGAGAATTCATTGATCGGAATTTCGTGGGCGGCCAATATCAAGGTCCTATGCCAGCCGCTAGTGAAGAGAACGATGAAGCCCATTCTCATGTAGGTTTACCGTATTCTGGGAGCTCATCAAGACGTCCTCCTCACCATTCTTCAGCAGGAGAAACCAGCAGGAGAGTCTATCGCGGAGAAGTTCGCCCCCTGGCTATAATCAAGGATATGACATGCCTTCCAGCCAGTTCTTGCCCGGACCTTCTGGCACTCAGGATGATTCTCAATCCAGATGCAGCTTTCAGAAGCTTCTTCGACGACCCTCCTCAGTAGTTCTCTTAGGCATTGCTGGCAAGGCCTCTTTCTTTTTCTTTCGTTCTATGCTTTGCTTTCCTTTCTTTTTTATTTTGTATGAGAAATAAACAAATGTACGAGAAATAAAAAATGCAAGCAAACTCTATTTATGCATGTGGTTTTGGACTCTATCTAAAAAAATGCATGCAAGCCCCCAGTTCTTTTTATTTATCGGCCAATCTGATCAGACTGTTTACAAGGAACCGAATCTAAAAGAAAATAAATTCACTTGACTACTAATATAATTACACCAAAGACTACAAAAGACAAATAAAATCAAAGAAAATAAATACAATTGTATGTACATTTTTTTTTTTACACTAACACGCCTAATGGATCCCCAAAACCGTGTCTTCTTCCCATGCATGCCCATACACGGTACCAACTCTGCAGGAGGTTCCTCCCCCTTTACTGTAGGCTAACCGGCCATGACACAGTGGAGGACACCGTGTTTTTCCCATCACTCATCACTGGCTGTCATTCTCCCCCCCTGGCCTAATCAGACACGAGGTAGAAGCAATGCATTTGTAGCATTCTATCTCACATTGAAGCACTATTTAAACAAGACCTGTTATCGTTTCTTTTCATCCCATCTTGTCTTCTTGTTCTTACTTTCATATTTTCTCAATCATGGCTTTTGAAAAGAAACTTAGCCTTTGGATGAATTCCTTATCGAAACCCGAGAAACGCCTTCTTACTTTTTACAACCTATCGCTCATATTGAGCTTGAAGCAAGTAAAAATCAACTGGGATTTTCTCAAGGCGGCCTTATCATTCTGGGACTCGAAGTTTCATGTTTTTCGGTTCTCTTGGAACGAATTGTGCCCCCTCCTTGAAGAATGGGCCTGCATTTTCGGCTTCGATCTTTATGCTCCACCAACAACTCCCCCTCTTGCCTCTAACTACCGCGAAAGATTTGAGGAGATGACCAACTTCAACCATCGAGCTCTAGAGCATATTCTAGTGAACAACACGGTGAACCTCCAAGCCTTGGTGGAATTCTTCCAGTCACCGGAAGCACTTAAACTCAAACCGGCATCTCAAGTACAAGGTTTGGTTTTTTGTATCTTGGCTGAATTTTTATTTTATCATGGAGGTTCGGGTTTTGCTCCTCTCTCTCTTGTCCACATTTTCGATGAAATGGCCCGTGGCTACAACCCGGCTCCCATGATGGTAGCGGAAACTCTATTGGGCCTCGATTCTTGGAATTCTACACGGACCTTTCGGGGAAGCCTTCTCACTCTTCAAAAAGTATCGACATATTTATATCTCTTTTTTCTCTTTTTTTTTTATTTTTTTTCTTTTTCTTGATTTTGCATGAATTGTTCGGATAATCCATGTGGAATCAATTTGTCGATTTTTCCTTGGTTGTATTTTCTCGCTTTTTTTTTGTTGCAACCAAGATTCTTACTACATTTCTTCTCTTCACAGATATGGCTCATGGAACACCTCAGCATGGTGTTTTCTCATATAACCCCCTCAGAACTAGCCCACTTTTGCCAACACAAAAGGAAGTTTGATGTGCGTCGCAGTTTTGACGAGTGGGTGATTTTTTTGAAGGATCACAAAGAGATTCAATGGTGGATTCAATGGTGGAAGGTCCCATGCTTCTCCAACCATTCCAGCAAAGCGGCTCATATCACTTTGTTGGGCTTTGGGGAACTCACCAAATGGGACGACTACAAGACATTCCCTTGCTTCCCTGTGAAATTTCCGACCTCACTCATCTTCAAGGCTCAGTGATAGAATCATGGATTAAATATTGGAAGAAGCGAGCGGGAGTAGAGGTTCCACCGCCTCATCGTATTTCCTCTTCGTCGACCAACGGATATCAGAGTTGGTTGACTACTACCATTGGCGCAGTACAATGGCGTGAGAAGCGCACCCGTTCACCTCTTTGAGAGGCTCCAAAGCTGAAAAAGCGCCGTCACTGTCAAGGAATCAGGGTCAGATTCTAACCAAAAAGGATCTCACTCTAATGCAGAAAAATCAAGCAAGACTTGTCAAGCGAGAACTAACGGGTCTAAGGACTCCGACTCGAACTAGGACTCGACGCATATCGAGTAAGTAGGATGGAGAGGAGAGAGATGGAATAAATGTAGGAAAGAATGCGTGCGCTATGTATTTATTTAATTTGATGCTTTTCCTTTATTAAAATCAGTAAGACAAAATGTATCGAACAAGAGTGTACTTCTTTTATTGATATGAGAAGTAATAATACATTTCATTTTGTTTTACAAGAATTAACACGAACTATGATCTTCTTCTTGTCAATCCTTGTGTCTTCGGCAACAACACTTACAACCTCTCCTTTTACCTAAATTGTCCCAAAGGATTTTCAAGTTTGTCCCTCATTTTTTCTTTTTTTTTATCTTTTTTTCTTTCTTTTTTTTCTCCTTTCTTTTTTTTTTCTCTCATAAGCAAGTGGCCTACTGGCAGTTCGATTGCTTGCTTTTATAAGGTAATGCATGTTCAAGTAGCTAAGGGTACCAACCCATAGTAGCTTAGACATAATACCTTTTCAGTTGATCCAAGTTTACAGGCTGAATAAGCTCTTCTCCCTTAGGTGTCGCCAAACGAGCAGCACCTCCAGGCGTACAATGGAGATAATGACATAAGGTCCTTTCCAATTCAGGGCAAACTTGCCGCGAGGATCCTGACGAGCATACCTCATTTCTTGCAACACTAAATCACCTTCCATCAAATCTCGATCTTTGACCTTCTTATTGAACGCGCAAGTAATCGACTCTGATAGAGCTTAATGTTGTGTAAAGCGCGAAGTTGGCGTTCATCCAACACGGTTAACTCTTCACACTTGGCTCGAGCCCATTCAGCTTCAAGAATTTGGCTCTCGTCGATGATTCTCAGGGAAGGAATAGCAATATTTACAGGTAAGACCGCCTCCATTCCTGGAGGGGTTCGGGATAAACTCTGATTCCAAATGGAGCGTTACCATCGCATGATGGGGATGATGATTAGCTTGAGTAGATGATGGAGATCAACAATCAACAAGAACAATTATCATAAAAGGAATGGATATGACATTAGGCAAGGAGAACCACAACCCTAGGCCTAACACCCCACCATGATTATCTAGGAAAATCCACCAATTATCACTAAAGGAATGACTTGAAAACACCACCAAATCACTTAGATAATGTAAACAAGGCTTAAGAGGAAATAGGGAAAACCCTAAAATGCATAAGCATTACAATCATAATCAGCCAAAATGTACCTAGAAAATAGTGCAAATAGAGTATTTATACTAAGGGATTAAAATGCTAAACACAGTCGTTTAAGCAAACAAAACACGCGCAAAAACAGTTTGGTCGCAGGCGCTACGCTTGTGGTAGTGGGCGCTACCACCTGGGAAATGTAGGTGTCACCGGCACGAGCTCAGGACATCATGGGCATAACTTCGTGCGGACTAAAAACTCGCCTGTTTGCCGAGAGGCGTCACGGGCGGTACGGGCGAGGGTAGCGAGCATGGCGAACGAGGAAGTTTTTTAGCCGACTTCAAACTAGCATAACTTCTTCATCCAAACTTTGTTTTAGGCCCATAAGGTATCGATGGAAAGCTCTCGGTGTGTACTTCAAGCTCCCAAAATATGAGACTCATCGAAGTTGTATTGAAGGAGTTATGGTTGAAAGAGTATAGGCACATCCAATTCCTCAACCCACGTTGACCCCTTTGCGCTTATTCTTGTCGAAAGACTTTGAACCCTTTTAAAGGCCCGAAGTAACTCCTGTTGAGGATTCATAGCTCCACTCCCACGGTCTTGGGTCCCACTTGAAGTGGATACCACACCCGATGCTGATCAAATCATGACTCCAGGGTCCCGGGTCCACCTTAAAGTGTACTCCACACCCGACCCTGAAGTCGTTTTCCTCGTTTTTCATGGAGGGGGTGCGGAAAGGCTTGGAGACCATGGGTTTCTAGGCTCAGACCCTAGCCCGATACGGTCCAATTCCATATACCAAAGAGTAGGGTATAGCCCCAGTTGCAGTTCGAATAGAAGTGCGGTACCCCCATAATGCGAAAGGGAGTTTGTCAGGCCAATCCCTATAAGTGACCGCCATCTTCTTAATGATTTTCACCAAAGTTTTGTTCACAGCCTCGACCGCTCCATTCATTTGTGGGCGATAAGGAGAAGCATGATGGTGTTGGATCTTGTACTTCGCCAGAAGAGTGGCAAATTCACTCATGAAATGACTCCCATTGTCGTTGATCACTTCATGCGATACTCCGTACCTGTAGATGATTTCTTCAGCATAAACTTGGCAACATGTTTCGAGGTAATCTTCGTATAAGAAGCAGCTTCTACCCACTTAGTAAAATACTCCACAGCTACTAGCACATACTCATGACCTCATGTGCCTTGAGGCGAAACCTTTCCAACAATGTCAATACCCCCCACCGAAAATGGCCAAGGCGAAGCCAAAGTGGTTAGGTAAGACAATGGCTGATGCTTGAGATCAGCATATTCTTGGCACTTTGAGCATTTTCTCACAAACTGAAGACAATTTGACTCCATTGTAGACCAGAAATATCCTGCTCACTGAATCTTCTTCACTAACATTCTTCCATTCATATGCGGTCCGCACTCTCCTCCATGGGTATATTTCATCAGCTCCCTGGCTTCCATTTCATCAACACACAACAGATTTATACCAGTCGCAACCTTCTTGTACAAACCGTTCTGAATGATGCAATATTGTGCTTCCACCAATCGGATAGCCCTCCGAGCTCGGTGCCCAACTTCTGGTGGGTATGCACCACTCTTTAGAAAGGTATAGATGTCAAAGTATCATGCCTCAAGACTGATGGAATTGATCATCAAATATTGCTGGTGAACAGGCTGGAGTTTCCTCTCCACCATGACTGCCAAACTCTGATCCGTTTCCGGCATCGATACCATAGATGATAGCTTAGCTAACGCATTCGTAACTCATTGTGACTTCTCGGTAGATATTTGAACTCAATGTGCTTGAATCTTTTGGCCAAATCAGATAAGTGTTGTTGATATAATGCCAAAGATTCGCTCTTCACTTTCCAAACACTAGTAGATTGACAATCAAACTGGTAGTCTCCAAACACTCGTAATCTCTCAATACCCATTTCCAAAGCCGTATGCATACCCAAAATGCAAGCTTCTTATTCAGCAGCATTGTTAGTGGCATCAAAATCCAGCTTGACCGCCAAAGGAAAATGTAAATCTTCTGGAGATATTAGCAGAGCCCTAGCTCCGCACCCCATTTGATTTGCAACACCATCGAAGTATAACTTCCAATTCTCCTCCTCCACTTAGAACACCTGCTCATCACTAAACTCCAAGCCCCCAGTGTTGGAGTCCCCTGTCGGGAGTTCAGCCAGAAAATCATAAACTGCTCGACCTTTTATGGATTTCTGATGCTGAAAATGAAGGTCAAACTCAAATAGCATGACTACCCATCAGGCAATTCGACTGTTCACAGTAGGTTGGGACATATATTTTTAATCTCGATTACTTATGTTAATCAATTACGTATTAAGGGAGGTTTTCTCTGGGTTATTACATATGCTCATCTCTCAACTGTCTCCTTTACCACCTTTATGGGTCGTCTCTTTGTCCCTACCACCATGAATCCCTTATATCCATGAAATTGTCCCTACTAGAGCCTCTCGAACCATCACCTTCTTCATGAGCACTCTTTTAACAAACCAAATGACTCATCTAACTTACCCTTTTAACTAGCCTCTTTTCCAACCTTTTCATACCCTTCAGCCCTTCTAGAGCTTTTTTTACTCAATTTTTAGTGCAAGTGTGAGACTCACTATTTGATTGACGGCTAATAAGAGACACACTTATGGTCATGATGCAACTCAAGGGGCCAACCGTCTGATTATTGCACCCAGAGTATCTACAAAGCTGGGGGCTCACCATGACCTCCATATTGTCTTCGAGGCTATCAAAGCAGCACCCCAATTTGTTCTTAAAACAAGAAGGATACCCATTACCATTTCTTAAAGGTCTCCTATTTTCCGAGTATACGCCCAACTGGGGGCTTGCCATATCCAAAAAGCAATTAAACCAGCATTTCGCATATCGGGAAATAGTCTTGCACAAGGTGATTACCCTATTCATTGAGAGGTCACACAACACAAGGGGATCGACACTCCTCAACACGGTCATAGAAGCAAACAACTCAGTATTGCCCAACAGGTCTCAACCCATCCCACTAATTTAAGAAAACAAGAAGACAAGACAAGTCATTCTTGGCAATGCCTTCATCGTCAAGCCTTGTTATAGGCCTCGCCTATCCTGCCCTGTCCTGAAATTGTACATCAGGTTGCTCTGACATTTAGGAAGTCATCGTCCTCGTCCAGGTACTGGGGGGGCTATCTGCATATAGAGTCACATGCATTATAAAACACTATTCATGCGCATTTTCTCCTAGTGATCTTAGGGTCACATTGCATCAAGAATTCGTGTCAATCTCAGTCGATAGTCATACATAAGTGCATAAATCCAGATGTCTAGAAAACTTCCCTTCCTCTTCTATGAGTGGCTGAGGTAAAGACAGAGTATTCCCTCTTCGGCTAAGCAGGATCTACTCACATTACCAGGTCCGACTAATCCCCAACATATGAAAGTTGCATCAGTCATGTCTAAAAGTCTAAAGTCTAAAAGACTAATTGCACGCATGCCCATATAAAAGAGGGGAGAGTAGAGAATTGCTACATCATCACTCAGGAATATACATTGGGGGCCAGGCAAAGCCAAACGGGATCTCAAAGAGACTCAAGTTTGACCATAAACTACCAAGAGCAAGATTAGATTAAGCTTTAATCACAATCTAGCAAAAAAGATCAACAGATTACCAAAAATAATAAAGACCGCATTGTCACAAGTTAAGCATTCAAGCTGACTCAACCACCTTGGAATGTGGATCATTTCATCATTTCAACTTAGCCACTCTGAAAGGTGGCACTTTGCTCCAACAAGTGAGAAATTCAACTTAGTCACTCCGAAAGGTGGCACTTCGCTCCAAAAAGCGAGACCTTCAACTTAGACACGCCGAAAGGTGGCACCTCGCTCTAAAAAGCGAGTTATTCATCAGTTCAAATCAGTCGCTCCAAAAGGTGGCTCACTGCACCAAAAAGCAAGATATTCATCTGTTCAAATAAGTCGCTCCAAAAGGTGGCTCACTGCTTCAAAAAGCAAGATATTCATCAGTTCAAGTCATTCACTCCAAAAGGGGGCTCTTCGCTCCGAAAAGTGTTATTTCTTCGCTCAGAGAGGTGGCCCTTCACTCCGAAAGGTGGTGTTTTGCAACAAAAGCGAGTTATTTATCAATTCAACACAGTCCCTCCCAAAGGTGGCTCAACGCTCCGAAAAGCGATTATTTTCCTAGTCCAACTCAGTCGCTTCGCAAAGCGATCATTGCAACTCAATCGCTCCAAAAAGCGATTATGTTGTCACTCCGAAAGATAGCTAATTGCTCTGACAAGCGATCACTGCATCAGTTCAACTCAGTCACTCTGAAAAGCGATTATGTTGTCATCCCGAAAGGTGGCTCATCGCTCCGACAAGTGATCACCGCATCAATTCAACCCAGTCACTCCGAAAGGTGGCTCATCACTTCGAAAAGCAATTGTGAAAAGTGGCTCACCACCCCCAAAAATGATTATTTCGTCACTCTGAATGGTGGTTCCTCGCTTTGAAAAGCAAGATTTTCATCTAAGTCAATTTCGTCACTCCAAAAGGAGGCTCATCGCTCCGAAAAGCGATCATTTTGTCACTCCTAGAGATAGCTCATTGCTTTGAAAAACAATTATTTCATCACTCCAAAAGGTGGCTCATTGCTCCGACAAGCGAGTACTTCATCAAATCAGCTCAGTCTCTCTAAAAGGTGACTCCTCACTCCGAAAAGAGGCAACAACAATATCAATACAGGACATCATTTCCTTGTCAAGCAGTCGAACAGTAGGTGCAGGATCCAACTTCCAAACGTCGCCCAGATTTTGGATGCTATTCAAAATCATATCAGCAAGATCATCAAGACTACTTTGATCGTCGTCTTATTCAAACTCGATCAAAGTGGGGGCTATCTGTAGATACCAAATTTGTATCGACATTTTTTTAGTGAAATTATTGTAAAATTAACTTACCCAAAATAGCTCTTAGCATGAATCTCTAAAGTTCAAAAAATTCCCCATTTCTATCTATTTCTATGCCTCTTACATAAAATTCATCATTTCCTATCATTTCCCCTTTAAAAGCCTCCATTTTTCACCTTCATTACATAGATAGGCTTACTCTTTTGAACTCCAGACTTTCCACAGAACTTCAATGTTCCTAAAATTTGGTGTACTTAAAGTATACTTTATAAGCTTTCCAACGTTTTTGTAAATTGCATCAATCAGAGTCCGGATGAGGGAGTTAAGATCATTTTAATTTGGGTTGTTTATGTAGTAATTTTACATAACCGGGAATTTCGACCCAAAAAAAGTCAAAAAGTCAACCGGTTAACCATAATTTGGTTCCCTATCTAAAATCCAAGCCAAAATCTTCTTTTCCCCACCTTCATAATCTTTCAAAGAATATAATATTGTTTGGATTATATTGTAATAATATTATTCCAAGTATTGTTTTTCCCAAATTTAGCCCAAATATAATCTTCCATTATTTTATTTCATTCTTCCTCCCTTTTCTTAACTAAAAAAAATCTCTAATTATTTTATTTTATTCTCCTAATATTCTCTTCACTGCCACTATAAATAGAGCATTCTCCCTCATTATTGAGAGACCCCCGCGTTTTGTTGGCGTTTTGACCCTGACAGAACTCTCTCTTTTCTCCCTCACTTTCTCTATGCATGCTAAGTGTTAACAAGGTTAGATAATCTTTTATTTTCTTTTTGTCACTTTTATTCTTGTATTATCATGTAAACTTGAATAATCAATAATTGCACGACTTGTAACTTTTTATTTTTATAATGCATGACACAATAGGTTTCTTGTGAAATTTATACAAAATCCTCCTCTTTTATTTATTCACTTTAATTAAATTTTAGTAGAGTTTGTTGTCAAAACAGGCAAGTCAGAGAGTTTTTCTAATTCTCATACTTGTAACCTTACCCCCGAATTTGATCTCTGATTCGTAGGCTGGAGTTTTTTTCATGGTTTGTTAATTTTTCTTAAAACTGATTGATGACTCTTTAAATTATAACTTGCATAATTTTATTTGTACAAATTAAATTTTCAAGTTTATGATTCTTAGGAATTGTTATTGTTTTTAATAGATCATTATTTAATGATTAAGCAACCTTAGCCGGCTCCCAATTTAAGTAGCACTTTGAAATAAATTTCCTGAACATGAATTTTTCGGGGTCTACAGCCACGAACCGTGGCATGGCCACCACGGATTGTGGTGCCCCAGCATGGACTGTTGTGGCCTAGCCAATGTCCGTGATGGCCCCATTTTTCACCAAAATAGGCCTCCATGCTTTCCCCGGATCGATACCATGTTGTTCTGGTCAGTTTTACACATACACATTGTTTGCCAGGTGTTGACTTGTGCGACCATGTGGGACCAAATAATACGGTTGTAATCAAACTATTTATTTGATAACTGATTAAGGGTCTTCTAACAAAAAGATTAATCACCAAATTAATTGGATTTAATTACTCAGATGAAATTAAACATTGTCGGGACATTACGAATAGATTGAAGTCATCTCAAACAACGATATGATACCACTTGAAAGGAAATTCTGAGTATTGTCTGCAGGATGCAGTTAACGCAGAAGCAAATAGAGATGATAGTAATTATGACGAAATTCATGGAAGAGCAAAATCGGAGAAGACAAACACAACAGAAATGTTGGAAACCCAAGAATTGGGAGAAAAATTCACGAACGATGGCAGACAAAAGATAATTCACTATGAGATAAGAGGAGTACAAGATGATCACTTACAGGGTATGATTCGATTTTCCATAGAGATTACAATCAATTTCAATCACTCTCTCACGCTCTCCAATAGTTGAGGATTACAAGGAGTGAAGCCACTCCCTTCTCTCTCTCTCTCTCTCTCTCTCTCTCTCTCTCTCTCTCTCTCTCTCTCTCTCTCTCTCTCTCTCTCTCTCTCGAAGAATATGCAAACTGACGGCAAAACAGTGAAAATTAGGTTAAATAATACATATATATGTTGGACTATAGGAGAATCCAACGGGCATAAAACCCAACACTCTCCCCCTTGCTTTTTTTTTTTTCTCGATCTCCTTTTGTTCTTCCTAATCTTAGGAACAAGGTAGTGTTCCTAACCCTTCTTCCCCACCCATTTTTCTTTAGTTTTATTTTTTCTCTCATGTATTCTCCATGGTGGAGAACACCATTGAGAATAGCTTTAGAGTTTATACCCTCCTTCCCTCCAGCAGTGCCGGTATATATACAGTGTAGAGGGAGAATGATGATATCTAATTTTGATGAAATTGAATCAAGGGTCAAATACTCACTTTTTCTGAAAATCTCTCTAACTTTATCTAAGGTATTTGGTGGTGTTGATATTGAGTTCCTTTAGAGGAACTGTGGTGGCTTGACCTTTATCAATACTTTGGTTTTGTGGATGTGTGTGTTGGGGGGGGGGGGGTCGATGAGATTGGTGGCTCAACCTTAATGCCTTGATCATCTATACTTTTATTTCCATTTTGTGTTCTGAAGTTGGTATTATTAGTCTATTGCTTTAATCTTGATCTTGTTGAATTCTTGGGTGATATTTTGGTATTGTTTGAATGTCATTTGATGCATGTTTTTGGTCATGTGATTTGATTACATTTGGAGGTCATTTTAGCTAGTTTAGGCAATGAGAAGTTGGTCATTGACAAAGTATTTTGGGTCAAATCTAAGGAACTTGGTGCCTAGTTGATAGTTGTTGAATTTTATGCATGAAGTGACTGTTCTTGATTAAAAACAACACATTTACTAGTAACTAGTCATAGAAACGCACGCGTTGCGTGCGGTAAATCAAGTAATGTCGCATTATGAGAAAAAAGTAATAAAAAAAAAAGAAAATGGCCTTGCATTAGTTCCAAACAGGAAATGCATTGAGATTCATCAATAACATTTATATTTCCTATGGAAACCAAATCAAATGTGTTACGTTGAACCAAATAGTACCCACTTTCTTTTAAGATGATGACACCTTAACCGTCAACCTTCATACATATACAGTAAAAACAATACAACTTATTAACCTGTATGATAACTATAACAAGATGGAAACAAATCATGGTCGATCCCATGGAGTATAGATTGTAGAGTCATAACTCACAAATTGATGTGTCATCAATAGATTAAAGAAAAATTTGATTCTAATAATCTCTACTATCGTAAATTGCATAGTAGTAATCTTTACATTTTTGTTGTGCATGGATGCTCCCGAAAAAGAAAAAAATGTATTTTCTTGGACTGCCACTGAGAAAATAGCATAAATATCGTGGATTTTGACTTGCCTTTGCTCCCAACATGGCACAATGATTCCCCATGATTTGTAGTAAATTTACAAACATTGTCCAAATTTTTTTGGATTTTTTTTCTAATTTTTATGATTTCCCCTTTTTATTCCTTAAAGCTGATAATAATTGTTTGGAGTCTCAAAAAAAAATCTACAAATTGAGTTTTTCACATACCTAGATAGAAAAATATAGTAAGTCATACAACAATATAATGGAAATGTTATAAAAGAAAAAGAAAGTGATTTTTCATAAACTTCACAACGATCCTAACTTTTCGTATATTATGTGTTGAAACCAGTGTTGTGGGAAGATATTATACATGGATCATGGATTTAGACCGCTATCACTTGCTCACAGTAAGTTATTCTTCACATAATAGCAACCTCATATTATGAAGTATTAAAAATCTTCTTTGATCAAGCACTACATTTGACTTGTATGATTATATGTGTCTTGACTGTCTTCTATGACAAGATACTGAAGTGAACAAAATAATTTTGCACACGGATTTGTTTGCACAATGACAAGCAACTTTGCGACATCTCCTCTTAATCTTTTTGGTAAACTTTTGCGCGATTCTGAATTTCATTCCGGAATTTTTAATAATACAATTGTAGGTTCTTAGGAGGGTGATCTTTGTTCGACTAAGATTTAAAAGAGGATCATCTTTCTTGAGAGCTAAATCTGATATGTAGTGATATAACTACCTTTGGAGTTGGAATACATAAATTCCCTTCTCATATTTGTGCTCTTAAATCACAATTACCACCCGATGAACTGAATGCAAAGATATTACAAGCAAATATATTGGCAGAAGTGAATTACATCTTCATGTTTTGAAGTCAACATCATGATTCCCACTACTGGCATGGTATTGCTTACTACTTTATTGTGTCGTTAGAACAAAATGTGTAGGACAAAATCTGGAACAATCCAGCACCATAGTTTTGTGCAGGACACAACCTGGAACAATCTAGCACCATAGTTTTGTTCTTTTGCCGGTAAAGACCAAATTAAATGTCATTAAAGGCTATTTGTTCCACTAACATTAATTACCACATTTTATTGAATTTCTTAATTTTATTCATCCAATAATTAATAAACGTTTAAAACCAAGCAAAAACCTAGAAATTGGAACATGTAAATTTCTCCAAAATAACTTGTAATTTCAAATAAAATTATATTTACAATTTTACATGGTATTATCTTAAATAAAAATAATAATAATCCTACTACAAAATTTAAATATACAACTTTGTATAGTAATTGAGCATACAAGACAAGATTCAAATTTTGTACTTTTTGTATCCACCTTCATGAAATTGTATTAAGACATCCTTTGCTTATAATAGCCTGAGAAGAAATGTTAACAATTCATAGCAATTTGTCACTAATTTCCTATGTCCAAGTACAAGTCACGGAGAGTAGAAGCCAAAGTGAACTATAACCTCCTCACCTACTATATATATTTTTTTGATAAGTAGCGGTCATATGAGCTTTTATATTCTATTAATAAAATAGCACACAAAGAGCATACAACTCTTAGTGTTTACCATACATCCAAAAGAAGCCAATAAGGCAAGAAGGGAAACAACATAATTGGCACACCATTAACATCTAAGACAGACAGGAGATTTGCTGCACCGTTAGAGCAGATGCACAGGAGCAGATCAGGGAGTTTGATGAAAGTTCAAAGTCATTTGATCAATTAAGCATTATGTGATTCCTTCGGGCAGACCTTTGATGACTCCATCTAAAACGTATGACAGCACAAAGAACAGCAAGCAAGAAATGTGAAACTTGACCTGCACCTATCTTTCTCATTTTAAGAATGCTGCTGCTGCACCAGTATGCCCACCCTTTTCATGGCTTTAGACCAAATGAATTGCACCCCGCTGACAAACCAATCCTGTACAGATTGCTCCTACTGTACCAAGACCAACTAAACTACACCCATCTTTCAAAAATTTCCTTTAAAGACTGCTGTTGTTGCACCAAAAAGCCTTACTTCGTTTGACTTCAGACACAATGAGCAGAGAATATGATTTCATAGTGCCATAGCTTAAGTAAAAGAATCTACCTTGATCTAATTTTAGGAAACACCAACTCTCACATACTTTATAAGTATACATAAACTAACAAACATGAAAGCACTGAATCCATCAAAACATAAATTATATGCAAATACTCTAAAAAGGACAAGGGAGCAGATTAGTTTAAAATTAGTTATTGATATTTTGAACTAAGGTTTTTTGAGGTGTAAGTCTTGAATTTACACAACTGACAACACATGACTGAGCTTATTTTATATTATAACTCTATATTTGTGAATAATCAACTGTCAAATTTTAGTCAAATTAACACTTATTTAGGGATGGAGGTTGTATAATGCAAGATTTGAAAGAATACTATTCAGTTCCATTACCTAAGAATTGAGCTTAATTACCTAGATCTCCCTAAACCTCACACAAGCAAGACCAAGTTTCATACAGAGAATAGTTATCGTAGCCTCTTCCTTTTCATGAGTACCGCATAAGTTACAATTTACAGTTTTCTTTGGAAACTCTTTACTTACATTGGAGTTTAGTTTGGATGATGCTAGTGCCTACATGTTAGCATACTTGTGTAACATAAGTATATTTTTCCGCCTAGGTCACCCAAGGTAGGAATACAAATTCAAAGCTTTTCAATTCCTAACAGCTCAAGGCTCAACTACCCAATCATTCTTAAAGCTTGATAAGTAAATTTTTTTTTTTCCCTACCTCAATTCATGTAAAGCCATTTCCTTCCAGTTAAGTTTTTGCTCACATGAGTCATGACTGTACATGTCAAAAATTAAGCAATGCCAAATATATGAGCTGACATTGCCTAAAATGGGGGACAAAAGTGGCAGAAGCAACTAATAAGGATGACTTTGGTTGTGATGTCTACATATGCAGAGGTCAACAAACAAAGAGTAATAATAGGTTATATTTACAGAGGATTGTTGGTTAATAATAGATTACCTTTTAGTCATTCAGTACCAAGTCAACATCAGTGGAATTACTTGCATAGTTTTGTTTATTTACAAATCCTAAACATGAATCTATAGAGGTTCACCTTGATAAAGCTTAAAGTTTTATTCTGACCTATTACATTTGCAATTCAGAACACCAAACATGAGCTGATATAGATTTAAAAACCTTAAACATGGACGTCATAGTGCTCACCCTGACATTTTCATTATTCAGAACACTTGCAGTTCCTCTTGTATGTAATAATCAAATCAAGCTGATAATCAAGAAAAACGAGAACTAAAAATCAAGAGAGGTCACGAATAATACCGTTAATTGGATCAATACCATACTTGGAACCAACTGAGCATCCTCACGAATCTTTGATTGCAATTGTCATAGTCGTGCCCTGCTGCCGCCATTGTAATTCAACTTTACAATACACAACCCAAAGACAACACATTAAGCATGGCCATTGCACAGATTCAGATTAGAGCCAAACTGTGTCCGAGTATAAACATTATACGCATGCTTACATTAAGAATAATCCAAGTCAATATATTAATCCATGAGAGAACTACAATAATATGCAAATTGATCATGTGCAATCCCAGAGAGTGTAGACTTTGCATCAAAAGACATTCAACCAGAATCATATTGATCAAGTGCAAGTGCAAGTGCAAGTCCAATTACAAAATTCAAACACACAACATCGATAACTCCACCATGATTACAGTAATCATCAAGAAATGGAAAACAGAGCTCAGCTTGAATGGGTACCTAGTAAACCATAAAATCGCAAACAAACATTCAAAATTAGAAGATGATCTTCTTGCTACTCCCTCCGTTCCATATTAATTGTCCCGTGACGTTATTAATTTCTCAATATATATAATGTTCTAACATACAAAAGTATTACCATTAGATTCATAATGAAAAATACTATCATAAAAATATAATCTTGTAATCTTTTGATAACATATATTATAAGAAATTCTTAGTGAAAAATGACATTTTGGACAATTAATATGGAACGGAGATAGTAATATATAATTGGGGGATAAAAAAGGTGGCAATGGTGGAAAGGAAAGGAGGAAACTGAAAGGGATTAATAACACTGACAAGAGAAAAGGGATGATATGGAGGAACACCTGAACTCAAAAGTAAAACAAGGAATTAAGAGGAGCGCATGACTAAATAATGTTCTAGGTTTAGTATTTAAAATAAAAGTAATATAAGCATGAAGATTCAAATAGAGAGAAAGAGAGAGAAGATATCAACATTCAAACCCATGTCGACCATACGATTGAACGAGGAAGGCTCAAACCTGGATGTAGATCTTGTATCCCAACATATTTCACGAAGGTTATGTGTTACCCCTTGTATTCCAACATATTTAACAAAGGTTAAGTGTTAATAGATAGTAGCAAGAATAAGAACTTCGGTATATGGTGAATGTAAGAATACCAAAGTAAGTACTGGAATATTTTGAAATAGTAAATTCGCAAACTTAGATGGAGTAAACTATACACTAATGACCATTTTGCTAGAGTTAAATCACAATCTTATGGATTGATCGGATTCAAAGTACCATTGGCTCATAGCACTGATCGAAGGGGCAGTAATAAAACCCTCGTTGATTTTTAAAGGTTTTTCCACTACTTGGGTAAGAGATTCCTTATCATATGACTATTGGGCTCTGCTACTTAAATTATCATTCATTTTTCCCCAAGTAATTGCGTCAAAGCCTCCACATTCGGACATGGGTATGATACAGGAGCCACCCCGACGTTTCTAGTCCAAATAATTAATTCAATTAAATTTTAATGGGGCATTATGCCGCATGTCAAAGAGGTATACAAGGCCAGTACAATATTAATAATTACAGAACTAATAAATTTTATAAATAATTAGCCAATTGAGTGGTTCGACAATTGGAAAAAAAAATTAAAGTTTCTGAAAAAGCAAGTTCACTTATTTGAATAATATCTATTTATTTGCACTAAATTTTAACAGTGCTTCTAGATGAGCGCCCCTTTATATTTAGGTCCCAAATATCGTCATGTTTAATCTAAAAACATAAAACAATTTTTAAAATAAAGTGAGAATGGAGTCCACAAAGAAAGAAAAACAAATGTAATTCATTTTAGTTTACAGGTGAGAGAAAAGGAACAATGTGTAAGATTTATGTACCCATACGATAAACAGTAGTCCCGGACGAACAGTAACAGTAGTTCCGAAGGAACGGTAGTAGTAGTCCCAAAGGAACGAGAACAATAGTCCCGAAGTAACAGTGACAGTAGTCCTGAAGGAACAATAACAATAAAAGCAGTAACAGTAGTCCTGAAGGAACAATAACAATAAAAGCAGTAACAGTAGTCCAGAAGGAACAATAACAACAGTCCCGAAGGGATGATGACAGTAGTGAGTCTCTGATAGACATGGTAACAGTTTAATAAAACTTTTTGGCAGAAAGGGGTGACATTTATTGATTCCATGGGTTATACCTCCATTGTCTAATAACCTAACAGGAGACGGGGCTTAATATCAAGTCATTACCTGTTGCTAGTAATTAACGTATGCCTATTTGGTCCTGATTTTGATTTATACTTGTAAATTCCCCACTGTCATTAATTCATACACTTCTGACGTATGCAAGCCAGTATGCCTAAGTGATACCATTACCCACATGACCAACATACTTGTGCTTTCAAAATATGTCTCATGCCCATCATACATTCAATATCTTGTCATTGTCATATTACTTGCTCCTATTAGTCTAACATTTCCATCCAACAATGTATTAATGAGCAATTAGTAATGTACTAATTGTCATGATACGACAAAGCTAGCATAGTAGGAAATTAAGATGTAATACTGACAGGATGGGAAAGTATATACATGGAACTGAAAAGATATAACTAAGCCATATATGTTATATTGCAGCCAACTTGATACAAAGGATCCACTGCAACAGAGTATATGACATGGAACTCATCATTTCCCTTAATTATGGAAGTAACTGATGTTGATTAGTTACTACTTACTAAGCATTGTTTACACAACTATACATTCCTAAAGCCCGCTAATGTTGTAGCACCAAGTCCAAATATTCCAATTACCTCAAGAGGGAACTGACCTGAATATATTTATGTGCAACAGGCACAAAATGCAGATTCTTTGGCCCAACAAAAGCTTAAATGAAAAAGGTGGATACAAATTTCATCCTTGCGTAGTCATGTTTCACAATGGTCGGAAGAAAAATCAACACAATTTCATGAAAGTGGATATGTATAATTATGTAGGCAGTACCAGCTCTTGTACCAGTTCTAATTACCAGTTAAGGCCAAGCACCAAATAATTTTGTCAATAAAAACAACATGATATCACTGGCCAAACCAAGTAACCAACAAATATCAACACAGATATCTGATGTTGCACCTGATCCTAATTCGGCATTATTAACCAACCCTTATTTTTTTAAAAAAATCCCACTTTAGAATCCACCTGGAAATATAACAGCAGTTTAAGCACAAACACTCAAAACCATAACAAAATACAGAAAGCAGTTTAAAAAAGGGGGGAAATAATTACCTTTCTAGCAAGTGAAGTGGCTACCATATTCAAGGTAGCAATCGAGAGAAACATAAAAGTAAATCCCAGACACTCATTTGGTCTTGTGTTTAGGAAGCTAATGCAGAAATCAAATACCATAAGAGACCATGGATAAAATGAAGCTAACAAAGCAAGCAACTATAAAGTTTCAAATAACAAGAATATAAGTTGCAACTTTTTTTCCCTACTCCATCTTCTTAGACTAAGAGGAACAAAGTGAACACAAACATCTTATATTATGCTGCAGACAAGGAACAGAGGATGTGGAAGCATGGTTTAACACAATGTAGAAACCGATGAGAGAATCAATACAAGCTCATTAACAGGAACATAATTTTTTAGTAGAAATATCACTCAGCAACAGTTCAGGGAGAAGCCTGAAAGAAAAACAGAGAAGACGAAAGGCAGTACCTCAAATACAGCAGTGGGAGATATGACATCTGGAAATGCACATAGAAACATATCCAATGGAAAAACAAAATTGATAGGTAACATGCTTGTCAAAAGGAAGTGCAAATAACCTCAATTGGGCTTAAATTAGGCTCAATATTTCAAGCAAGCAGCCTACCTGCAAAACAAAAACAAAAAACGAAACACAAAATATTACAACACACCTCATATTCTTGTTTGGGCTACATGCCATAAGATAAACACAATGTACCCAAAAATACAAATATAGCCTGTCTAGCAACGCCCCATACTCCTGCCATACTCGCTTGTTGTCCACTCTTTTATTAGCTTGTATACTTGCACACTTAGAGCCTTCGCTTGTCACAGGAATTTTCGTTCACTACTAATTCCCCTAAGCTATCAGTTCCATAGTTTGGCAACCTGTTAGGTGGCGAATAAAGGAGCGAACAAGAGACTCATAGAATACCTAGATCTAGAAGACACCCATGACAGCCATATGTTCCTCAGAATGCACATGCTGAAACCCCACAAACCTAATTTGCATTGCCAATAACATCCCAATCAAATATATACAATAATACGCAATATAAAGCCTCATAGAAAACCTCCCAGTGACCAATAGCACCAGAACATACAAGGGTATCAAATTGATGATAAACACATACCTTCCCCAAACCCAAACCAGATAAAAGTACTCCAAAGCAGAGGCCAACGCCAGACCAAGGGAGCCCATATTAACCGCCCAAACAAACAAATGAAATTTAAGCAACAACACAAAAATGGCAACCCCTTCATTATCATAAAACTCAGCCATCAATCTCGAGATACAACTTGAACAAATGGTGATCAGAGTAGCGGCAACATGCCCAAGAATGAGTCCCCCTCCTTGAGGCCTGATGCTTCCACGAATAAGAGCAGATAATCCTTTCTTTAAACCATCCAAAATACCAGTTAACCAAAAAATAACACATAAGAAACTTCCATTGCATTCAAATGAGGAACAATATTAGTTCAGATTAACCTAAAAACACAATCTTTGAGCACAAAAAGTAAAAAGTAGATTTACCAAGTCCCGTGGATAAGCAGCAATGAGAGCAACAACGCAAATACGGTCTGCAATCACAACAGCAACATAAAAACCACTCCTTTAATTCAATATCTCGTTCAAAATCTCAAGATTCAAACAAATGACACAATAATTGTTTGTATGATTTTAGAGTGATTGATAGATAAATTAGATATTATTCACCCTCCACAGGCAGCTTTGCTGGGCATGCGTTAGCTCCAGCCATGAGACCAATTGCTCCTGCTTTGAACAATGGAGCAAACAATTCAAGACTTTCAGAGAGAGATTTTAACTTTACAAGAGCAAAAAAAATTTAATTAAAAGAAATAAACTAATTTGGAAAGGATGGACACCATTAGTAACGATGGGATGAGCATCGTCGACGCTAGGTAGGGAGAGAGAAATCATTGCCTTTGAGATTCAACCGTAGAGATTTCTTCAATTGTCTTGCTAATTTCTACAGTGACGTCATTAGAAATTGAATTTTCAAATGACTGGTTTCTTAAATCTAACCTTTGTACAGCTTTCCAAACCACTTCAAGGTTTTAGGGTTTCTAATTATCTGCTGCCACCACTGCTGTCGTACCCTCCGCCACCTTCACCACCGTGTAGTCCCAACCAAGAAGCCGTTGTCGCCGCCGCCAATCTCAGCCGATTTCTCCTCTTTTGTACCAGCTCCCGCAGCGCCTCTCATTGTTCGACCTCCCTAAAACGGCAACAAACCCCAACAATCTCTCTCGATTGTACAACCTTGCTTCACTTATCGCCGGCTAGCATTTGTAGATCCAAATCGTCCCAACTACACGATAAGTTCACAAGCATTGAACCTGAAAAACTCAAGAAAGAACTGAGAAGAGATCGTTGGAAGCAGAAAAAGGAAATGGGCAGCAGAAGAAAGAAAGAAAACTGTTTAGGGTTTTGCTAACCTTACAATACAAGCCTTAAAGTTTGAGAAAATTACAAAAATGCAATTGAAACAGTGTTTTCTATCTATATGAACAGTAAAGTGGTATTTGGGGTTTTTAATGTTAAAGGAAATGCATATTGACTGTTATGAAGGGAAAAGGGAAGGAAATGGCCAGAGCCCGCGAAAGTATTGCATGGCCAAACCTACCTATGGCGGCTTAAGAAACCAGTTGGCCTGGCCGGACCCACTTTGGGGTGTGCCTAGACCTTGTGTTGCCCATCTTTAATTAGGAGCCATTTTGATACAATAATTTAGGTATCAAGTTTTTCTTAAGAATAACAAATAACTCTCTTAATATTATTCAAATATTGTTCCAAAATAAATTTAAATTTATGATTACTATTTTCAATTATTATTTTAATAATAAATCCAATTTGTTAACAAGTTCTATTATTTTATATTAATATGTAACACCATACATACAAAAATTAGTAAAAATAATTGAAATTTTATGTTATAAAATTCTCAATTTTGGGGTTGTTCACCACAATATCCCAAACGTCACATTTGATTCATATCAACCTAACCTTTTGGGAGTCGTATTTATTAGCAACCCACCATCGAGTTAATATTAAGTAAACTTAGTTGTCTGTGATGTGGACTGAGCAAATCTATGTGGATTTTCACATTTGCTTTAGACACATTCCATTTTACATGTCACATCAAAAAATAATCACCTTATCACAGAATAATCAAATTCAATTGATTTTAACTCAGTGATGGGCTGTTGACCAATACCAAACAAAAAAAAATTGGTCGCTATGAGGCCCTTTTCTGCGATTGGTTAAGTGGTTGTGCAAATAAATTGGAAAAGTGTGATATTGTGGAAAAATGTCGATAGGTTTGGTAAAGAGTGGATAGAGTGGATAAAGGCGGAAAAGTGTTTATAATTTTTAATATGGCATTGTCAGTAATACAAGTCACATCAGCCAGATCACTTATTAAAGATATGAATTTTGAAATATGTGTAAAATATAAGGTGGATAAGGTATGAACATTTTTTTTTAAACACGGGTAAATGGGGTTGGATTGATCCACCCTTTATAGGGTAAATTGATGAGGGAGACCAATCCGTGGTTAGAAACCTCCTACCTCAAGATCAGTGATTAACCAAAAGAGAACAAATTAACCAAGAAAGAACAAAGTCTCCCAAAAAAAAAAAGAGAACTAAAAAAGGAAAAGAAAACTAAAAAATTTTAAAAAACAAAAAAAACAAGTAGCTAATTGAAAAATACTAAACAACCTAGAGAGTGGTGTGAACCATCACAATCAAATTGGAGACTACACTCCAAAACCCAAACAAACAAGAAAATGAGTTATCACTTTCAACAAGAACCGAGGCAGAGGCAGGCTCCATTGTTGGGAAAAGATCGCCTCAGCTGGACCATTGTATGAACCACCAAACAACCCTCAAGACCTCAACAGTGCCACCAACCTCCCCCCCTATTGAACACGGCAACCCACCATCGCAACGACCGCCCCATGCCGCCAAAACTTCCTTCGACCGCCACCGCCACCAACCTCGACTAGCTAGCCACCGTAGCACCACCAAAAACAGCCCTTAATGCCACCCTCTTAACTTCAAAACATCAAAGGAAAATAAAAACTTGTCGGAGACACCGCAAACTACTAAAAGAAAAACACTTTCTCTCTCATCTCGGTGTGAGAACCACCAAATCGAACACCTCTCACCTGAGCAACGCCTTCCCCCGCTCATGGTTGCATCGAGCTTTCAGACCCAAAAATCTGGTTCTTTGACCCTCTTGACGAGTTTCTACCCCATCTTGGATGTTACAAGATGCTTACAGCCTCATATTTGACAGAAATTTTGAGATTTCTCCGTAAGAGGAGAAAAGTACTATAGATCAATTGGTCTTAACTTAAATGAAAGATTTGAGGGAGACAACCCCAAAAATTGATCTCCAATTAAGGAGAAAGGTGGAAGCCAAAAAAGAAGAACCCCATGTAGAGCAAGGATGGAGGAGAATCAGAAGTAAAGAGGGGAATGGGGGGGGGGGGGGGTTGCTCTCGCACTCATAAAAACTCACAAACACCCTCACTCAAAAACCTATGGAACTTTAAAGAGAAGGGAGAGCTCCTCTCTCTAGGCTATGCTAATTCTATGAGTTTCCTATATTAGGTATGAACATGTGGTGTAGTAAAATTGATAAAATGTGGATACTGTAGATAAACTTAAACCTTACAATAGAAAAGATCCAATTCTAATATAAAGTGTAAAATATTGTGGTAAGTGGGGATTTATAACCTAAAATTCCAAATAATTTTAGAAGTAATCTTTTCCTCTATTCTATCCGGAAAAGGTTATTGCATGTTTATTTGTATTAGGTTACGAGCATGTTTGGTCAAACTTTAGATTTTTTTTAAAAAAAAATCCTTTTTGGAAATAGTTTTTAGGAAACTCATTCTACAGAAATTATTGGGTGTTTGGTAACTCTATTTTTGAAAGTCCTTTTAAAAATCAGAAACAATTTCAAGTGTTTGGTTAATCTTTTCATAAAAGTTTCTACTTTCAATATTACATTCGTAAATTACTCCCACCTTTCTTTTTATATGTCATTCACACTTTTTGAGATCCATAATTAATTAATAATTTTTCACAAAATATTTTTATAAAAAACATGATATTATGTTTTTTAATAATATTTTTATTACGAATCTTATGATATCAATTTTATTTGATAGGTCATTATATAAATTAAGATATTAGGTGAGAGTTAAATACAAACAAAGGGAGTACCTTTTTTTTATAATGATTATTGTTAATAATCTGTTTCTTTTTTATTAAAATTGCTTATGATTTCTCATTATTAGTATATATTTATTGTGAATAATCAATAGTATATAATGTTGTCACTTTATAATTAATTATTTAATTATTTATTTTCTTGACATTTAATTATTTTATTGACATTTATTATACTAAAAAAGGATTTCATATATCTAGCATAAAATTAAAATTATTAAATAAACATCAATTGTCTTAAAAAAATAACTATGAAAATATATATGTCTTATTTTGCAATAAAAGGAAAGATCGGGTTTAATTGTGACAATATAGTAAAACCATTTAATTCTTTCACAGCTTACCCAAAAGTCAGAATATACAATCCCAAGATTGTAGCTTACACTTCTACTCCCTTGAGAGCTATTTTTCGCTCTTTAAGATTTGAAAATTATTTTACATATTTTTTTTTATATTTGACATAATTTCAATTTTTCATATTTAGAAATCGAAAAAAAAAGCTAAACTGAACATAGGGTTGTTTGCATTTTGGACCTCGAAGTATAGGGTAATTTATTTTCTGGACCCTTGATTTTTAACATTAATTTTTTGGACCCTAAAGTTTATTGGCTGAATAAAGCAAGACCTTAAAGTCTGTGGGCTAAAAAAAGGCCTGTGTCCCGTTCTATTTTTTCTTCTCATGTTTGATTTTTTCTCCAGATTGACATCAAACTTCAGGACTAAGGTTAAAACTGTATTCAAGTTATAATACACATCTTTTATTTATGTCGGAGCTACTACCCTTAGTCCTTAAGGGTCTAAGTAGCTCCGATAGAGAGAAATTCAAATATAAGAAGAAAAAGAAAAATAGTAAACGGATGTTTTTTTTCAGCCTACAGACTATAAGATTATTTTTTATTCAACTCACAAATTTTAGGGTCCAAAAAATTAACAAAAAAAGTCAAAAATACAAAAAATAAATTACGTTATACTTCGAGAGTTCAAAATGTAAAACCCACCGAACATACGTTAAAACTGCCCCTCCTACCTCCCCTTCCAGTACCACAAGGACTGCGGTGGAGTGAATCGTGAAACAGCGGAGGGAATCGTGAAAATAAATAATGATAAGCCATAAAAAAAAAAACAAGAAAAGAAAGAAAGAAAAATTTGAGAATTCAACGTCTGAAAAAGTCGGGTTGGCTCCTACGACTGTTTTCGATAGTTCCCTCTCCCCTTGGCCTTTGGTCTCGTGTCTTCCTCTTCCCTCTCCCTGACCTGAGTCTCCTCCTCCCCTCACCGTGGTTATTCCACATCTCAACACGCTTGGATTCAGATACAGGAGAGAGAGAGAGAGAGAGAGAGAGAGAGAGAGAGAGAGAGAGAGCAGATAGAAGAGAGAGACAGAACCCGATGCTACTCCCCTCTCTCCTCAGTGTCCTCCTCTAGGGCTTTTTCATCCCCTTGATGACAAACGCTAATTAATTCACTGCTGCTCCCTCCAATTGAAATACCCGCATTACGTATGTAGTACCGTCCTCAACCTCTGTAATTTCAATCCTACCCTGCAGATTCACCTCACTAATGGCGGAGTTAGGGCAACAAACTGTGGAGTTCTCCGCTCTGGTCACCCGTGCCGCCGAGGATTCCTTCTTATCTCTCAAGGAATTGGTTGACAAATCCAAGTCTTCTGACTTGTCTGATTCTGAAAAGAAGATTAATCTTCTTAAGTATATTGTTAAGACTCAGCAGCGCATGCTTCGCCTCAATGTCCTCGCCAAGTGGTGCCAACAGGTTCTTTCTCTTCCTCTATTTTTTCTCTCTTTCTCCCAACAACCTACGGGTTCGATCTCCAAATTTTGTTGAAAAAATAACCGATGCATCATCTGAACTACTTAGAGAACGGAATGTTGTTGAATTGTCAGTGATTCTGATTTGAAACTTCAGGCGCTTCTTTGGTTCTTGTGGATTTACTGAGGTTATGCCCATTTCACTGGAATGTGTAGATTGATTCCAGCATATGATATGAAAACAACGGATGATTGTGTGGCTATTAAGATTATAATTGATCTCCGGTTTTTGTATCTTCTTTACTCGCAATTGGACTTGTATAGTCGTATATAGCTACATATGGAGAGTTCAGGGGCTTCTAAGTTTATATTTTTCAGTTGCTGAAGCCTGTGTGGTGGGAAATATAGCTAGGCAAATAGGAAACACTCAGAAGGAGTTCAGGGTGTGTGGCATTAGTCTGGATCTAACTCCAGTGTTATAGGAGAAATAAAGCATTTGGTTCTATATCATATTTGCAGCATAGCCTTAAACACGTTAAATTCTTGCCTTAGGATCTGTCTTTTACAGATATTACAAACTCAACATGTCAGGCTCTAGTAGATGATTTTCTATGTTTGTCTCACGTCTTAATGTTTTCTTCCACTTTTTATTAGGTTCATTCAGTTCATATCTTTACTAGAAGAAGAAATGCCTTTAGGATAAGACAGGTGAAAGCATTACATGGTTTTGACTGTCTTGCAAATAATAATTTGATGTTTCTGTGAGGTTGGTTATTGCTGAAGAAAGGAAGATCACCCCAGAGTTTATGTACTGTCAGAATAGAGTTTAGTGAGTTTATCTTGTCTCGCATAGACTTGAGATCAGGAACTAAATGTGAGCTGCTAAAAGGAAGAAACTTAGATTAAAAGAGCGCGAAGCGCAAAGGTTCTTGGGGCTCGGGGCGCGGGCTTTGAAGTGTGTGCGTGGGCTTTTCGTATGTGGGGTGCGGCATTAGAAACCCAAAAAGAAAATAGAGAAGGAAGTTTGAGTATTAATTAGCCTAAAAAAAGACAGAGATGTGGTTAACAAAGCAGTCCACTAAGGCAGAAAAAAAAGAAAAAAGAGGAACTCAGAAGAGGAAGAAGTAGGGAAAGGGGAGAAAGCTGGTCAGACAAGTTAGAAAGAGAAAGAGGAAGGAGGAGGAGGGTGAAAGAGGACAAAAAGAGACTTATTAGGAGGTGAGTGAAAGCAACAACAGCTTAGGGTGCAAAAAGCCCATGATTTTTGCGTTGCACACCTGTAAAAATCGCAAAAAACCCCAAAAGCCCGGGCTTTTTGTATGGGGCTGGGCTTTGAGGTGAAAAAGCGCAGGGGTTGTGGCCTGGGCTTTTTTGCGCCCCTGGCGCGCTTTTCTAAACTAAGCAAAGCAAGGGCTCTGGTAATTGGTTTAAACATTCGTGCTAGGTTTTCTTTCTTTCCTTTTTTTTTTTTGAGCAGCTCTGTTGCAAAGAAATTTTGTCAATGAAGTTATGGTTTGATATTCTTTCCTTTCTTCCTTGGGGTTTGAGAAATGTTTGCAAAATGGTCGACAGTGTATACAGTACAATTAGAGTTCAATATGGAAATACTTTAATCTTGTTATGTGGGTGCCAAAGGTTGTTACATTATGGAAAAGGAGGGCCGTGCTTTGTTTTTACCATCAACATGTTATGATTCGTCACTTTCGTATCGTAGGGAGGTAATAGTGTAATACAACATGTTAGTGAGCATGAGCAATATTGAGCATTGAACCCCTTCAAAAGCTAGATAGTTTGTAGGAGTGTTTGTGTTCCCGAATGCAACATCTCCATGTGTTCAAATTTAAAATAATGTTCATCATAGATGGTGCAATTAGAGATGTGCTTGATCCTCAACTTGGTAAGTTTGAAACCTAACTCGTGAGCCTAAATTTGGATTGGTGAAAAATCAAGATGGGGTTATCTAAGGCTTGAGTTTATGCTCTGAGTGTCCTAGGCCTATGGCCCAATCTTAAGCTATTCTAAGGCATTAGTTTTTAATTTGACTTTTATGACTTTTGAGTCTTGGATACAAGCTTGTGTTTAGGTCCTTGAGAATTTGGATACGAACTCCACTTCTTGAAACTTGGATAAGTTTGATGTATAAATGTATACTGAGGTTTTCAAGTAAATTCAAAATCATTGGTGAATGTGTCTAAGTGTCAACGATGGGTAATTAAAGCCCCTAGTGGAGACAATCGTCATTGTTCTGTCGTTCATTTTTGATAGATGATGGAGACCCAACTTCATTAACCAATAGGTGAACACGTTCAATATGTATGCCCATGCAAGTTGTGTAACTACTTATGTCATTGTGTCAGCCTAAGAAGCATAGACTCGGACACAAGATAGGGATACGACACGACACAGACACGAGGGTACGTGATTTTTGTAAAAATAAGGATACGACACGTAGTCTGACACGTACCCTAAGTTTATATAGTATTTCATAAAATATCAAATTCTATTTTAATAATGTTTGAAAATAAATACTTTTTCTCAAATAGTTTATGAATTGTAAAACTAAATATAAAACATAAAATTTAATCGAATAATGGAAGAGGGGCAAAGTTATGATAAAGAGGGACAAAGGTATGTGTAGGATAGTAAAACAATGGCCAAGAACAATGATGTATTGAAAGAAGGATATCATAATTGAAATTTGAGAATGACTCTAGCGCTAGGCTAGCCGAAAATTTGATGCCCATCAATTTGGAAGTGTCCAAAGGCTGGGATTTGCGTGTCCACCGCGAGTCCTCCTTGTGTTAGATGTTTATTTTGATAATTATTTAGACGACACTTTTTTTTTGCGTGTTCAACACGTGTCCGAGAGAGTCTGTGTGGGATATGTGTCCGACATGGATACATGAGGCTGAAAGAAGTGTATATGCTTCATAGGCGTCAGCATTTGAGAAGTTGAAACTCCAAATTGTAAAAGGAAGTTGGAGGAGAAAGAACACATCTCTGGTTAGGAGATGATTAGCAAATCAAAGATGTGTTGTTATGAGCTATGTTATGTGCATATATTGGAAAAGCTCATGTTGCAGAAAACCAAAACGGTCGTCTATCGTGGGGTGGAAGCTTTTCAGGTGAAGGCTTACTAACAAATGATTGAAAATCATTCACAAGCTGGTTTTCCCAAAAAATAAATCATAGCGGCATCAAGCAAGCGATTAGACATCATTATAACTACAATAACACTGCAAATAGTCTTAAGTATGATATAACTCGAATGTCATAATATCATAAAGCACACACTTAACAAACAAGCACAAATAATTCCAGAAGGGAATCATAGGAAATATATTATGGTAATGGGAGTAGTTCATAAATCTTTTAAGAAGTCCCAACTAAGCATCATCATCATCATCATAATCTAATACTACATACTCTGTGTGATTGTAGGATAGTAATGTTCCATAAATGTGATTCTCTTTACTACAAAGATAAAGTTTTGTCAAAACCGTAGGAAACACAATGTAGATATAGTCATATTCCATGCATGTCACCACTTTTCAAAATTAAAAAATTCTATTGACATAACCTCCTTACTAAACAAGTATTCTGTTGGTTTTGGCATTTTGGGATGAGCTTCTGCCTTCTGCTTCCAGGCACTTCAAGCTGTTGTCACCCAATCTTTCTTCTAATGGAAACAAATATAAAAATACTGGTGGACCTATTCAATGATAAAAATGTATCGATCATTGTTACATGTAAATATGTGATTTAATTTAACGACAAAAATTCCAATCACTCCAAGACTGACATACATCCATATGAATGGTAATGTCATATTGTGCAATAACATACAAGTAGGGGATGAAATTAGGGATGAAATATGTTAGATATTTAGCAACCCATATTAACAACCAGTAGGCTGTGCGTATCATTTGTAATCACATCTTGATGATGATAGTTCCATTAGTGGTTTCAACTATTTTCAAAATATATGATCACATCGACATGTAAGTGTAATGTGCAAGCTGTTGCTCATAAAGGCTCAATCTATATGTATCTACAAAATTTATCAAAATTTAATGAACATTGTAACGCTATGATAAAAAAGCCTGTAAGAGCTCCTGACTGCTCCCACCTGGTAAGTGCAGCATTTTCATGTGTCAAAATGAACATGCTCCAAATATTTTAAACCCTATTTTTGGTTTCATAAGAAGGCTCATGGAAGCTGATTGGGCTCATTAACTCCATTCATTGGCTGAGCTCATTTAGGCTCAGGGAGCTCATGAGTCTCAACTTATATAAGGTGGTGCTCATGTCAGAGCCAGGATTAGCAAGCCCAAAAGATATCTCGCTGCTGTGGTCAACTATAACCCAAGGGGCAAGTGTGGATAATTTCTGGCTACATAACCTCCGTTTATGTAGGGTCTCAGTATATTTTTTTCAATCTTATTATTAATATATATCCTTTTCCTATCAAAAAATGTAGGGTCTTAGTATAATCACCTTCAAACAACTTAGCTAGAATCTTTGTATGCGTCCTACTTTCTATTTCTTGTACACAACACAGCCTTTTGTTTTAAAGAAGTTGCTTTGTATGGATTCAAATTGTGGGTAATTTGCTATAGAAGGCTCTGTGGCAAAGGTTTTGAGGTTGAGCGAACTGTGTTTTACACCATGGCAAATGTGATATGCCATGGTATGGCTGTTAAATTATTATCTGCGACCAAAACCACATTTGCATACTTGGTCCGCTCTAAGATACAATAAAGAAGTGGACAGTTCTTGGCAATATAATTGCTATGATGACAAGTACAAGCAAAACATGTTTTTTGATGATAGAAAAGACATGGTGAAGATAAATTCCGAAGTCATTGTTCTTTCTGGTTTCTATTTGTAACTGAGGAAAATCTGTATGATGGATGACTGGATCATCTTTAGTATGTTTTGAAGTTTAAGTAAAAATCAGCATCACCATAAGACATTCTGTACATTGTTTGTGCTTGCATGGGAAAGGAGGAAAATCACATGATTTGAGTTGGTGTCGTTGGTATAATGCATTTGATGGAGTTTTAAGGTTGGCATAATATATGAATTTTAAGCATCTTATTACTCGATGCCTTGTTGCATTGATCTGCACTTCTTTAGACTCTCAAGAACCACAAGGAATTAACTCTCCTGGTTCAATTAATGGCTCTCTTTTGATAAAGTTCTTTTCTTGAATATAACTAGGTTCTTCATTCATGTCTTCGTCATGGTAATGGCGTCTAACACTTTCTTTGCTTATGTATTAAGTTCACTTAAAGAAACTTGTATTTCATTCTTGGGTGTTGTATTGTTGTCTAAGCTCTAATGCCCTTTGTTGTGTCTTGTAGGTTCCATTGATACAGTATTGTCAACAGCTTGCATCCACACTATCAAGTCATGACACGTGTTTCACACAAACTGCAGATTCACTATTTTTTATGCATGAGGGGTTGCAACAAGCACGTGCACCCATTTATGATGTGCCATCTGCGGTGGAAGTCCTTCTTACAGGGTCTTATGAGCGTTTGCCAAAATGTATAGAAGATGTTGGAATGCAAAGCACCTTGAATGAGGATCAGCAGAAACCTGCTTTGAGAAAACTAGACGTTCTTGTAAGATCTAAGCTGCTCGAGACTCCTGTGCCTAAGGAGATATCTGAGGTTAAAGTTTCAGATGGTACTGCTCTTTTGCGTGTGGATGGAGAATTCAAGGTGCTAGTTACTCTTGGTTATAGAGGCCATTTGAATTTATGGAGGATATTACATTTTGAGCTTCTAGTTGGTGAGAGAAGCGGGCCTGTGAAGCTAGAAGAGTCACGAAGATTTCACTTGGGAGATGAGCTAGAGCGTAGGATGGCTGGGGCTTATGAGCTACAGCAAAATCCATTTATGATTTTATATACCATTCTGCATGACTTGTGCATTGCACTCATTATGGATACAGTTATAAGACAGGTGCATGGACTTCGACAAGGAAGATGGAAAGATGCAATAAAGTTTGAACTCATTTCAGATGGTAGCTCAGGACTAGCAGCAAGCACCTCTTCAATGCAAGTAACTCAGGATGGGGAGTATGAAGCCTCTGGTCACCGTACACCAGGAGTCAAAATTACTTACTGGTTGGATCTAGATAAAAGTTCGGGTACATCTGATGCAGGAGCGTGCCCATTCATCAAGATTGAACCAGGGTCTAACCTACAAATCAAGTGTGTCCATAGCACATTTGTCATAGACCCATCAACTGGCAAGGAGGCAGAGTTTAACCTGGATCAGAGCTGCATTGATGTGGAAAAGTTACTTTTAAAAGCTATACGTTGCAACAGATACACCCGTTTACTTGAAATCAATAAGGAACTTATTAAGAATAGTCAAATCTTTCAAGGTGCTGGTGATGTTCTTCTTCAGTGTGATATATGTGAAATTGACGCAGAGGTGCGTAAGAAGGTTGGTACAAGTAGTGTCAATTGGTTGTTATTACCACATGCATTTCCTTTTTCTTAGGAAAATAAATTGCCACATGCATTTCTGATGTTTATTATCTACTACTGTTGAAGCTCCTTCAGATACAATCAATGAACTGGTTTTGTTTCTCCTTTCTGTATCTGCTGTCCCTTCTGACCCTAGCAGGCTGCAGCTGCCTCTGTGCGTGTTCTTGTTTTGTTTTGTTTAGGGCGCGTGTGTGTGTTGGGGGGGGGGGGTCGCCTAGTCTGAATAACCATGTTTCTAATTTGTATGATTCGGTGCCGTCTAGTCTATTGCAATGATTATTGAATCCTTTGTTGTTATGGCATACTGACTGAAATTGCTCATAAGATTATACTTATTTGTGAGCTTTCTTGTTACAGAAAGATACCAAGTTTCTTGCAAGGGAATCAGATGGACAAGAAGTACTATGTGTGCGTGCTTATGGTTCTTCCTTTTTTATTCTTGGAATAAACATAAGGTCTGTCTCTCTCTCTCTCTCTCTCTCTCTCTCTCTCTCTCTCTCTCTCTCTCTGTCTCTCTCTCTCTCTCTGTCTCTCTCTCTCTCTCTCTCTCTCCCCCCCCCCCCCAAAAAAGAAAATCCCTATCATATTATCAGATGCCACTCTTTTCTCTCTCCCCCCTTCTATCTCTTTAACATTATCAAATGTCGTGTGTCCACAATTCCTTCAGTGTAGTTTTATTCATGCTGAATATCAGCCCCTTTGGGATAAAGCTGCCACATACTCAAATGAGAATTTGGCAATTCTTGCAATTTAGAACTAACAGCTATCCTTCTGCTGTTGGATGCTTCAAGACGCTTGGAGCAGCTGCTTCATTCCCAATAAAACTCTGTTATTTCATTGCTATTGTATACGACTCAATAAATCTCACGCTTGTGGAGTGATTCATGTTCTAATAATTTTGTGTGCCATGTTGATTTTTTGAGTCTCTAATTCCACCATGGATATGCCTGTTACTTTTCTTCAGTTTCTGCTTTTATAAGTTTTTACATGGTCACTGTGATGGAACAATTGATTACCTTCATAGCGCGTTGAAATACAACCTAGATCGTCATATGTAAAAATGTCATTTCTGGCTCTTGCCTTCTGTTGTACTGAATGAAGTAGCCGTTACTACATAAGGTACATGTTGCTAAGTATGGATGCTCATTGCCTTCTCACCACTGGTGCCATAAAGTATCAAAGGTTTACTATTATGATATTATCTGATTGAGCTGTGACATTTTGACTGTCCTTCTGAATAGGTTTTGTATGTTTCTTATTTCGAGTTAGTGTTGAGGATTTACATTGTGACTTTTTGAAGGTAGAGAGGTGTTACTGGTCTTCGTACAACTGGATTTTTTTTTCTTTTTTGATAGGAAAGCGATAATTCCTAAGAAAAATTACAAGAGGAAGATGCTAACCAAGCGTCCAAAAGACCCTGTAATCCTACTGCAAGGGAGCTATCTATGAAAACAAAAAGAAAGTGTATAATACACTTCAGAAAGGCTAATTGCACCCTAGGGAAAGGCCATCCACAAAATCAATGACATCAAAATGGAGGAACACAATGCCTCCTCCTTCCAAAATAACAAAATCTTGAGTCAATTATCCTTCAGCCTCTCAATACATTTCAAACCCATAAAAAACTGACCTATTTCTTTTCTTCCATAATAGCCAAAAAATAAGCATGGGGAATGACTGATAACTTTGTACTTCACCCTCTTCTCCAGTCCCAAAATAGCTTTCAGAAGCCAGTAACTCAAGACAAAGTAGGCATGACCCAATTAGTGCCCAACCAACTAAAAGCTAAGTCCCAAAAGAATCTTGCAGCAGTGCAGTGTAGGAGTAAGTGATCTGCTGATTCCAAATCTCCTTTGCACATGAAGCTTCTATGGACCAAAATAGTTACCCCTCTTGTGTTAAATTATCACACTTTAAGATCTTACCCAAAGCGCCTTGACACACAAGAAAAAGATACTTCAAAAAAGGGCTAGAGTGTTTGTCCAAATGGAATGGTCTATTGAAAGTTTTCTGTTTCAATGACTGAACTGTATTCTTTTGAGACATGGCATAGTCTGAAGCTATCATGCTTCATGGAGATCTAAGGGTTCATGGAGATCTAAGGGCTATATATTCTGGGATCTGTACTTGCATTTAGCACTATAGGTTGGGCACTAAAACCATATTTCAAAATATGGTTTTAGTTTGCTTGGTATGTAGTCCTTGCTAAAGGCATTGGATATCTGATGTAAACATTATTATATAAAATTTGCCGATGAAAGTTCATGGATTGATTGGTGAAGTTGTTTTGGAAGTGAAGCACAGTTCACCTACATTTATGCTGGAACACCACTGGAGCACTCTTATTTAACCTAAAAGGGTTGTCTGTGAATGTGATCATGTCAGCATTAGTTCACACTCTGTGTGTGTGCGCGCGCGTGTTTGTGTGAGATTTTTCTTGATTCCTTTTGCTTTTCAGAAATGGGCGCTATCAACTACAGTCATCCAGAAATATCATTACTCCGTCAGAATTGCTGGACTCTGAAGAAGCCTTAAATCAGGGAACTCTTAGTGCAGCTGAAGTCTTCATTAGCTTGCGGAGTAAATCTATTTTGCACTTATTTGCATCTATGGGCAAATTTTTGGGCCTGCAGGTAATTTTTTACATAACTTTTCATTGTTACTTATGCACTGTACATGTGTGTCTGTCCTAGTAGAGTGATGGAAGGTTCTACTTCTCAGTCACCATTTTTCTATTAAAATGAGTGAGAATGTTGTTCATTTGAAGACCGGTGGCTTTTCTATTTAATTGTTTGAATTTTTCTCATCAATTGTATTTGGATGATCTATGATGTTATTGGTCAATTGTGTACGATAGTTTATTAGTTTACTGACTTCCCCTTTCACTACTACAGGTGTTTGAAGACGGTTCCTCTTCAGTCAAAGTCCCGAAGAGCATCTTAAGTGCTTCAGACTTTTTACTGCTGGGATTTCCTGACTCTGGCAGCTCTTATTTCTTGCTGGTGCAATTAGACATGGATTTCAAAATTGTATTTAAACTGCTTGAGACATGTACTGAGCAGTCTGAGAAGGCTACCCTTGAAGTTGTGCGGTTCAAGAAAATTGATATTCGCCGGATGCAGGTGGCTGAAGATGAAATGAGTTTGAGCATTCTCAATTTGGAGAAAATAGAATCCTTCCTACCTGATGGTGCGAGTCCAAGTCAATCCTCTGAACGCGGTCCAGTCTCTGATTTTGCACCTGGAGGGTCATTGCCGATTGCTATATGTTCACCGTCGAGTTTCTCCTCTATTGTTGATGAAGTTTTCGAGCTTGAGAGAGGACCTACCACATCAAATATGTCTTTATCAGTTAATAATTCTGTTGTTTCTCATCTGAGCTCACTTCCCCCAAATCTGCAGTCAACTAAAGCTGGAGTTTCCTCACCGAAGTTGGATGCAAATGTTCAGATGTCTCGCATTAATCCTCCATTGAAAATGCCTACCCACTATGGTAGCTCCTTGTATTCAACTTCCAACGCAAAAGGCTTAAGCCAGTCAACATCTGTTAGTTCCCTTTCTTTTGCCCAAGGTAGAAACAGTACTGCCCACAAGCTCTCAGTTTCTAAATCTGAACAGGACCTGGCTTCTCTAAGGTCACCTCATTCAGTTGAAGTAAGTTCTTTGAGGTCAATGGATGAAGATCATCTGAGGTTCATGAACGAGTCTTCAAGAGATGGAATTTCTTCTCGGTCATCCCTCCTTCGGCCATCTTCTCATCCATCTGGCCCTCATTTATCCACAACAGTTGGCAATGCAAGTGCATCCAGAAATTCATTGAATGGCCCAGTTGTTACAGCTACTGCGGTTCCTGGATTTAACCCATGGGCTATTACTCCCACAAGTAAGATGTCTATCTGATTACTCCTAGTTGCCTATTTGACTGAGTGTCTGTTTTAGCTTTTATGATTAGGTTAATTGTTGTAGAGAGGTACCTACTTTGTGGCAGCTACATCTCTGAGATAATGTCTGCATTATGTTTGCAGGTTCTGAGCCTTCTTTGGAGCATGATAAGCATGCTAAAAAGCGGAAGATCTCAGATATGCTCAATTTGTTACCCTCACTTAGAGGCTTTCAAGTTGATGGCAGATTCCCAAAGAGGAGAAAGATGTCGAAGGATCAGCCATTACCCCATTCAGTGATCTCATCTAGTAGAGTTCGCAATCTTGAAAGATATAGTTATGGTAGCCTTATAGCTGAGGCAAACAAAGGAAATGCCCCTTCAGGCATATACATATCCGCACTTCTCCACGTGGTTCGACATTGCTCTCTTTCTATCAAGCATGCCATGCTTACTAGTCAAATGGAGACTCTTGATATTCCATATGTTGAAGAAGTGGGTCTTGGGAATGCATTCTCTAACATTTGGTTTAGACTTCCTTCTGCTACAGGCGATTCCTGGCCACATATTTGTTTGCGATTAGGAAGGCCAGGAAGTATGGCTTGGGATGTAAAGATTAATGATCAACATTTTAGAGATTTATGGGAGCTCCAAAAAGGAAGCAGTAAAACACCATGGGGAAGTGGTGTTAGGATAGCTAACACATCAGATGCTGACTCGCATATTCGTTATGATGCTGACGGCGTTGTTCTAATTTACCAGTCAGTTGAAGCTGATAGTGTTAAAAAACTTGTATCTGACATTCGTAGGCTCTCTAATGCTAGGATGTTTGCACTTGGAATGCGTAAACTACTAGGTGTGAAGACAGATGAGAAGCCCGAGGAAGCTGCTGGTGCTGAAGGTAAACCCCTAGTTGCAGCCAAGGGTACTGTTGATGGTGTTGACAAATTGTCAGAACAAATGAGAAGGGCATTTAGGATTGAAGCAGTTGGGCTTATGAGTCTCTGGTTCAGTTTTGGTTCGGGAGTCCTTGCTCGTTTTGTTGTAAAGTGGGAATCTGGTAAAGAGGGGTGCACAATGCATGTTTCCCCTGATCAGCTATGGCCACATACCAAGGTGGGTCAGTCTAATTTATGTGTCATTAATTTACTTGCAAGTTTGGGCTATTGTTCTTGTTATGACTGTTTATCTTTTCGTTTGGTGTTGAACTTGTGTTTCGGCCGATTATGAAACTTTGGCAGGAGGTCTGTAAACAGATTTCAAGCCTTCCACCAGTAGAAGTGCATATATTATATATATTACCTTAATTCATGTATTGAGCTTTAACTTTTTAGTTAAGACAACTTCAGGGAGTTGATGTCTGGTATGTACATAAGAGGCTTCAGTCTATGCTCTGAGAAAACATACATAGGTTTCTTAAAGCAACTTTGTCTGGGTTGTGGGCCTGTGGCAGTTAGCTTCAGATGCTCGGTGCTTTTTTCCAATATTTGTAGGACCAACATCTTGTGTTGATTCCTTATGCTTTTGGAACTGAAGTGGAAGGGTTCGTCATCTGAGTCCACATGGAGCATTGCTATTTTGTGTTGTTTTGGTGAATGAAATTATTCTACTGCACGTAACTAAGATGAACTATTTTTTTGGGTTTATTTTTTATTTTTTATTTTTTCGGGAGAGGGGGAAGAAGGGGGGGGGGGGTTGTAGTGGTACTGTACATACTGCATTACCCATTAGATTTCTCTTAAAATACTGGATAGAAACCATGGAATGGCCTCGGATCACAAATCACGAGTTCAATTTTTCAGGAAAAAGGTATCATGAGTTTAAAGGATGATCCATTTATATAAGAAAAGATTTCCCGCATAATCAATGGGTTAATGTGGGCGATTGTTTTTAATTTGAAAATTAGTGAGCCACACTAATTTTGGAGGAAGTGATTTGAGTGTCTAGGGAATATATCATTTTTTGATTTTAAGGTTTCTTTCATTTTTTATTCTGAGGTCAAGAGGGGGGAGGGGTGTTTGCTTTTCCTTGATTACAATCCCATTATATTAATGCTCACATTCTGCTAGATTTCTTGTTTTGGTTGTGCCCCGTGAGGAGCTGAAGAAAGCATAGTCAGTTGGTGGGGGACACCTCTAGACTGGGTCCTAAATCTACTAATGTCCTACATACTGAGTCAAGTTATGTTGCTATCTTAAAATAGGAAATTTGACAATGGTCAAACTACCAGAACTGTTAATATTGACATTCCTGCATTACTAATTATGTTTGTGCTTGGTTTGTGTCCTGTTTGGTGAGCATATTATCTGAAGGAAAGAACGTCTGGAGAGAGCTTTTGCTAATACTAGCTTTTCCTTGCAGTGAAGTTGAGATTATATTTTTGTCAAGTACTCCAAATAATTTGTTATTTGTTTGTGCAGTTTCTTGAAGATTTCATCAACGGAGGTGAAGTAGCATCTCTTTTGGACTGCATCCGTCTCACTGCTGGGCCTTTGCATGCACTTGCTGCAGCGACTAGACCTGCTCGAGCTGGTCAGGCTGCTGTTGTCCCTGGAGTTGGATCATCGTCTTTATCTGGTGTATCAAGGCAAGGGACCATTGTTTCATCTCAGGGAGTTCTTTCTAGTGGTTTGGCACCGAGTGTTGGTCAGACCAACGCTAATACTGTAGGAAATCCGTCTGCATCAACAGCAGCAGCAGCTGCCGCTCTTGGGGGTCATGCAGGTGCGATACTTGCTGCTGCTGGCCGAGGTGGCTCAGGCATTGTTCCCAGCTCCTTGTTGCCTATCGATGTTTCTGTTGTGCTACGAGGCCCTTACTGGATAAGAATAATCTATCGAAAACATTTTGCAGTAGATATGCGATGTTTTGCAGGAGATCAGGTGTGGCTTCAGCCTGCCACACCTCCCCAGGGCGGCCCTTCAGTTGGAGGGTCACTCCCATGTCCTCAGTTCAGACCTTTCATCATGGAACATGTTGCTCAAGAGTTAAATGGATTGGAGCCTAATTTTGTTGGTGGACAGCAGCCTGGTGGAGGGGTGAGTTCTAGCATGCCGACCTCTAGTTCAGGTCAGGTTGCCATGGTGAATGCAAGCAGGGTAAATGTCTCAAATCCTTCAGGGGTGTCTCGTCCAGGAAGTCAAGTTCCTGTTGTTAACCGCGCTGGAAATTCAATTACCGCAGCATCTAACATGGCTGCTGTGGGTCCAGGATTAGCTTTGCGGAGATCTCCAGCTGCAGCTGTCCCAGCTCATGTTAGAGGAGAATTGAATACAGCGATTATTGGCCTTGGAGATGATGGTGGTTATGGTGGTGGATGGGTTCCTCTTGTTGCTCTTAAAAAGGTTTTAAGAGGAATATTGAAATATCTTGGAGTCCTGTGGCTTTTTGCTCAGTTACCTGATCTTTTGAAGGAGATACTTGGATCAATTTTAAAGGAAAATGAAGGTGCATTGCTCAACCTGGACCAGGAACAACCAGCTTTGCGCTTTTTTGTAGGGTAAGTTATAACTTTTGTTCTGTTTGAAGTGGTTTTCTTTGTTGATGATATGATGGATTCTAAGCACGTTTCAATTGACTTCGGTAGCATTTGAGCAAATTGATTTGTGATGCAATGTTCCATATTGGTTCTTGGTGCTAGTGGGGCCTGAGAAGTTCTTGCTCATTTGCTTGCTTCTGACTTGAGCTGTCAGAGATGCTGCTTCCCTATGTACACATCTGAAATCTTAACCCCAAACTTTGGGTTATAAACTTGAATTTATTCTCAATATAGTGGACCATATCCATATGCCTGATGAAACCAACAAGACTTGAATACCTTGTGTTGGCTGAAGCCTGGCTTACAGTACTCTGTTGTGCAAATTCTCAGAGTTGCATGATGATCAACATGAGGAACAAGATTCTTATGTTGTAACCCATAATGTGGGACAGGACGTGTATTGGGTGATATAGTTCTGGATTCTTCTTACTAGAGGAGCACATTTGGTGATTTTTTTTTTCATCTTATGAAATTTCTTCAATTAACATTTCAGCTTCACCTGTTTTGCTGAAAGTAGTACTTGTTCCATCTACCACCCATCTTTTAGTCACATCCTTCTATGTAGAAAATGACCAAAAAAAAAAAAAAAAAAACTAAAACCAATGCTCCAAAATCCTGCCTAGCTAGGTATCGAGGGTTCAGATATAGCCGTCTTAACCCTAAATTTTGCAAAATGACAAATGGATTTAATAAAAACTGGAAAATGATCAGGCATATGGACTGTTTTGGTACATCAACCTCTTTCTGTAGCAATAGTTTACTGAGTGAGGTTTGGAGTGTGTATACTCTGTCCCAAATAAATTGTCCTGGTTTGACTAACGAGGTCAAATTTTTTAAATTTTGACCATTAAGTTTTCAAATTATATATTGAGTTATTGTTCATGACCCTCACTATAAGATTTCTGATGAAAAATATTTTTACTTAAAACATAATATTAAAAGTTTTGCTAAGATAAAACGTGAAAAATTAATAGTCAAAGTCTTGCTTTGAAGACCAAGAAAAAAAATAGAAGGGACAAATTATTTGGGACGGAGGGAGTATTAAGCAATTTGTTGTAACAACTATTTAATGATTTTAGAAGATGTTACTGCATTTCTCATCTTCCTCTGTGAATCCAGTTGATTCTGTTTTGTGAGAAGCTGTCGGCATGTATCTTATTCTATGGATATTTGAACTGAATTATTATGTGGCACAGGGGCTATGTCTTTGCCGTGAGTGTCCACAGGGTTCAGCTTCTGCTCCAAGTTTTGAGTGTGAAACGCTTCCATCACCAGCAGCAGCAACAGCAGAATGCAGTTAATCAAGAGGAATTAACCCCCTCTGAAATTAGTGAGATTTGTGATTACTTTAGCCGCCGTGTTGCTTCGGAACCTTACGATGCTTCACGTGTTGCATCATTTATCACGCTTCTCACGCTGCCAATTTATGTTTTGAGAGAATTCTTGAAACTAATAACCTGGAAAAAGGTGATGTCACAAGCACAAGGTGGAGATGTCGCCCCTGCCCAGAAACCCCGAATAGAATTATGTCTTGAAAACCACTCTGGCTTGACAGATGTGGCCTCTGGAAGCTCATCGGCCAACAAAAGTAACATCCATTATGATCGTGCCCACAATACCGTGGACTTTGCCCTCACGGTTGTCCTTGATCCTGCTCACATACCCCATATCAATGCAGCTGGTGGGGCTGCTTGGCTACCATATTGCGTATCCGTGAGATTGAGATACTTGTTTGGTGAGAGCCCAAGCGTGTCCTTTCTGGGGATGGAAGGGAGCCATGGAGGTCGTGCTTGTTGGTCCAGAGTTGATGATTGGGAAAAATGTAAGCAGAGGGTGGCCCGCTCTGTTGAACTGCAAGGTTCAGGACCCACTGATGTTGCTCAGGGGAGATTAAGACTCGTTGCTGACAATGTCCAAAGAACATTGCACTTGTGTCTGCAGCTTTTAAGAGATGGCGCTGGAGTTGCCACGAGTTCTGTAGCTACATAAACTCGTCGACTATATCAAGGCAAATCTTGCACCATTTCCCATTTCATTGCTTGCAGAGAAAGTGGCGATCAAGTGGAGATTCGACCTCTTGATTGTTTGGGTGTACTTGCACAACAACAATAAGCAAGCAAGCTGGTTATCCAGGGTCTTCCCCACCCCCACCTTCACCTCTCTTTTTCTTCGGTTTTGTATTCTTGAGCTAATTAGTTGCTAATTGAATCAGTTGGACCTCTGGTGGCGGAGGGTGTATGATAATTTTGAGGGTATCATGATGATATGTATTTTGGAAAAGACTAGATTTAGGTTTTTAGTCCTTGTACAGATTAGTTCATATTACAGGACTAGAACTTGTATAAAAGAAACTGTGAGAATTGTTTTCCTGCATTTTTTATATAGTAGTCTCACCTTGAAACTGTTTGTGGCTTTGGGGTTTTTTCTTCAAAATGTTTTCTGGAATTCATTCAAGTGTTTTCTAAGCAGCTTCAGATGGTTTATGATTGTGTTGTAAGATCTGCACATATGGTATTATCTTGATCTGCACATATGATATTCTCTTTTTAGTTATTCAGTTGTGTTTGCAAGGGTTATGTGATGACAACAGATTATGTGTTTGTATTTGTTTTGTAAGAAATAGCAGCGAACCAAATCTAGTTCTAAATTTCTAATTCCGTACAGATGTTGCGCTTACCTGAGCGGTCTAATTCGTGGGAAGACTACCTACTTATAAATTGACAAACTTCAGTTTATAACACATACTACTTCATTAACACTAGAGAACCCGGGACATTTATATCTCTCCTGTGGGTACCATACTTTTATAATTCCAGTGTATCATCTCATGAGCATATGTATAAGTTTATGAGTATATATATAAATTTGTACATGTGTATAATTTTGTAACAAGTGTATATATTTATAAAACGAAAATTGTAAACTAATAAAGTTATAAATGTAAGGTTAAGAGTAAATGATGAACTTAAATTACAAGTATTCGTGCTGCATAATGTCAATGGGAAGGTCTGCTTATGGTTCACTGAATGGAAGGAATCAATTCATTGCTCATTTGATCAGAGGGATATGATTTTTCATCAAGTTTTGGTTATTTTCCAATAAATGTTCTACTGGTGAGCTCAGGTGCATATGTTCTGCCAGTGTAGCATTGCCCCTATTCTGTCATAGTTGGTTGCCTGGGTTGCTAACTCTGCCGTTTTCCTTTGTGGGGTTTTGGCTTATTGTGGATGTTTGATAATCTTTAAGAGTTGTATACTCTTTTGAGTGCTCTTTGGCACTTAGCTTCTTTATTGCTTGAATAAAAGGGTCGTTTGGCTGCTCCTTATCCAAAAAAAAAAAAAAAAATGGAAAGGACAAAACATTCTATACTTATAAATTTATATGTGTTATGTTATCAAAACCGACCTGGTTAACCCAATGGGTCAACTGATTGGACCGGATTAAACGGGTTGACCCAATCACCGGGCAACCAGTCAAAACCGACACGACTCAATTACTAGTAAAAGAAATTATAATCTTATTATTTAATCTATGAATGATGACATTTCTACTATCCATTCATATCAATAACTTTTTGACCAAGACGGTTGGATTGTGACCTAATGTTTTACATTAACATTTTGCATACCAATGTTATTATTATTTTTTTGTAATAATTAGAGGGTTCAAACCTTATAATTAGAGGGTTCAAAAGCATATATTCATTCAATAATGACAAGAATATTACATGTGCCTCATACTCTAGCACTTTACATAAACAAACACATAAAAATACAATCAGCCCATGCCAAAAATCATCTCCAGCCAATAGAAAACAAAACGACCTAGTTTAGCATCAATATATATATTATATGTACCTGGAATATGTGTTCCAGGATATTTGTAGTGAAGAGTGAACAATTACGATAATAAAAGTGAACAATCATACTACTTGGAGCAGCGGGCGCACGTAATAAATTAAGGGTTTGTTTGGTTCCATGAGTTTCCTAGGAAAGTTAGTCAATTTTCCCACGTTTGAGAGTAAAAAATAGGTTGGGAAAATTTTTAAGTAGGACCCACAATTTCCTCATAGATCATGGTGAAAACTTTCCCAAGGGGGGTGTGTGGGAAAGTTTCTTCCCCAAGTGAATGGGAAACATCATCAAAATTTAGTTATCCAAAATGCCCCCAAAAAATTAGAAAAATGATAAGAAAGGTGGGGAAATGAAAATAAATAAGGGTAGTATAGACATTTCAAACATTTTTCCTTAGGAAAGTTAAAGTTTCAACCAAATACTGTAAAAACTTTCCTACATACTTTCTTAGGATTTCAAATGTAAACCAAACACAGTGAAATATACTTTCCCAGGAAAATTTCCTGCGATTCTACCAAACGCACCATAAACTGCAGTAAGAATTCAAGAAAGAGTAGCCAAGGAAAAGGCAGTCATCTGAAAACTCAACTGAATACCCCTACTGGTGACTGCCAACCATTGGAAACTTGAAGAAAGAGGCTAGAGATGGATTGGGAAGGGAGAAGGCAGGAGCTCGCATAGTTAGGTTTTCAACCAAAAAAATTGACTTTTATCTTTAAAAAAAAAAACGGTTGAACCGCCATCTCCGCTTGAAACTAGGTCGATCGATTCTATCCGGTTCTGAGTGGTTTAACTTTAAAAACGGGCTAAATATAAACTAGACTTGGTCGGAACCTCGGTTCTAGGTTCAACTGGTTGAACTGGTTGGGTCAGGTTTGACAACATAGCATGTGTGTTCATAAGTTATTTGCGTGTGACATAAAACACATGCTGGGAGTGTAGAAGCATGATAACCCTGACAGTATAATCCAATTTTCAAGTAAAATCATTGTTGAATGACTTTTTAATATGAATGTTGAGAATAATTTATTAAAGTACAATTTTTATTAAAGTTATCATTACGTCTCATGATAAATTTATGGTTGGGTAGCCGCAATTATGGTAATTTTTATTGGAATTTGCATTTTGTTAATGAAAATAGTTTTATTTTAAAAATATTTTATTGGAATTGCATACACAATACTTGGAGTTGACAAAGCTCCAGTCACTATTGCAAGGAAGGTTTACTTTATTATCAACAAGTTTTTTTTTGGTGAAATGGGAATGGAGATGAAGAAAGGAATTGGGTGAAGAAATAAACCTTATTCAAGCAGAAAGGGAGAACGAGGTTTGGATATTAGATACATGGAAGCCTTCAACGAGGCATTAATTCTTTGGTAAGCTTGGAGCATTCTTGGGAACCGAGACTCTTATCTTACGGAAATGTACATTTGGAGTCTCCTTTATTGGTTTCCCATGAACATGAGCATCGGGGATCTTGGGGATGGAAGGCTCGAGTTCAACTGCTTATAGTGTTGGAGGACGTATGGGTTGGACCTTACAGATTGAGTTCCAGATGTCCGGAACATTAATCAAATTGGCTTAATACTCTAGTCAATAGGCTCTACGTTCACAATGGGCAGTCTTGAAATGTTCCTTAGGTGTGACTAGAGGTGGGAGTTGGGTGGGTATGGATGGGTTCCATCCATACCCACATTTTACCCATAGTTCAAACTACCCTACCCAAACCCAACCCATGGCCTTCAATATCCACATGGGTATTATCCATGTGGGTAATACCCACTTTGGATATTATCCATGTGGGCAATACCCATGGGTATCCATGGGTAGAAAACTTAAATGTGTTGTACCATACATTTCTACCCATAAATGGGTTTGCCCAGCAGCCCAGCTAACATTCTAACAAATAGACTAATGTATCCCACTTGGCCAATTCCCTACATTTCTTGTCTTGTATATATACAAAATAATTATAATAATAATAATAATTATTATTATTATTATTATTATTATTATTATTATTATTATTATTTTTAGGCCCATTTTTGCCTTCCCTTCTCTCTGTCTGTCACCATCAAATTTTCTGTTTTACCAAACTTTTGATCACTAATTTGGATGCATATTTAGTTATATTTTCAAACCTTACATTACTATGAATTAAGATATTACAATAATTTGCAAATAGCTAAATAATGTTGTAATCAAACTAAATACAATAATTTGGTAATACTTAATATTACAATAATTTGGTAACCAAACTCCTCATTCATACTAGAGAATTTCAACTTAGTTCCAAATACAAACAAATTAACACATCAAAAGTACTCAAAATATGCAACTCAAAGCGAACTACCTGAAATAAAAAAAAGGAAAAGTGAGACTTAGAGGCAAAAAACACAGTATCTACAAGTACAAAACTCAAAAATTGGATATCATCAATCATGTTCCACACCAAGATTAGGCGCTTGGCAAATTGGTAACTCCTCTTCGCCATTATCCTCCGCATCGGAATCCCCAAAAATGTCACCACATGCATGTTTTTCCGCTTTTTGTCTAAAATAAAAAACAATCATAAAAAAATTAAATTTATATACAACAATTAAAATTAGAACAAATAAATTTAATACCATTGAATAATTACTTACCATCTAACGTCGCAAGTAACCAACTTTGTGCACACATCAATGCTGATATAGTTTTTGGATGAAGACTACTACGGTGTGGACCAATCAACCTATCGCTAGTGCTGAACGCAGATTCTGATGCGACAGTTGAGACGGGTATAGCCAATATATCTCTAGCTATTGTAAGCAAAGTTGGATATTTTAGACCCCCATGATTCTTCCACCATGCTAAAATGTCAAAATCGGGAGTCCTAGGCAAATTCGGCTCCTCCAAATAAAGATCCAATTATGATTTGACCATTGTACTACTTCCTTCTCGTACAAAAGCATCAAATTTAGCCAAGGGATCTTCAACAATCAATTCTGAATCATCAAATGTCAAAGTATGTAATGAACTACTAGACCCAGCTCTTCCTTCTTGGCTTGTCGTTTTATACTCATCAAACAACTCATAAAAATGGCCTTTAATCCTCTCAATCTCTTGATCACCACCTCCATCTCCATATATTTGAGGAAAGTAGAATTCCAAAATCTTCAACTTATACCTAGGATCCAAGATAGTTGCAATGCCCAATATAGCATTGATTTGAGACCAATATTTATCAAATGTTGTCAACATTCTTGAGGCCATCTGATGTATAAGATCATCTCCACAAAATAGACACCTATTTAATGCCAATTGAATTTCACAAACTTGAGGAAAAAAAACATTTGCTGTAGGATATTGGTTGCCCGAGAATAATAATGTCACGTTGTAGAATAACTTTAACCTTTTGCATATTTTTCCAGCAAATTCCCAGTCCATATCACTAGGTAAACACTTGTAATGTTGATCCTTGTATTTCAACAAGGCAAAGACATTTCTATACTCCAAAGCACCCAATAACATCAAATATGTAGAATTCCATCGAGTAGGGAAATCCAGTGAGAGTTTTCTAGAACAATCAATCCCTAAATGTCGACATGTATTTTCAAAAGTCTCTATCCTTTTCTGGGTAGCTGTCCAAAAGACCACACTGTCTCTTATCTTTTCTATCCCATCTTTAATCACATCTAATCCCTCCTTCACAATAAGATTGACAATATGAGCACAACAACGCATATGGAGGAATAACCCTTTAAGCATCAATGAGCTCAAGAACAACTTACCCAACAATAGACCAATCATGCAATCATTTGTGCTACAGTTATCAAGGGTAAGCCCCGATATTTTCTTGTCCAACTTCCATTCCAACAAACACTCATGAAGTACATCGGTAAGAACCTCTGCTGTATGTGGACAAGGAACATAAGCAAATGAAATAATGCGACTTTCCAAAACCCAAGAGTTACTAATAAAATGAGCTGTGATTGCCATAAAGCCCTTCTTTTGACTAGATGTCCACATATCAGTTGTAATAGCAATCCTAGAGCTATTGGACTATAAAAGCTCAAATGTTTTATCTCTCTCATAATCAAAAATTTTCAAACAATCCCTTTTTATGGTTCCTCTAGAAACCATCTTAAATCTTGGCTCCAAAGAAGATATAAACCTCCTAAATCCAATATGTTCAACAATAGCAAGTGGATATTCATGCATGATGATAGCTCGGGCTAATTCTCCCCTATATTCCTCTTGACTAAAGGTAACTTTTGTCCTTGATCTTTGTGAGGGAGTACCGATTAAAGCTTGATCCCTTTTAGGACATGAATCATAATGTGACCACAAGTAACTAATCCCATGATTTTTTTTGCCGCTAAGTGCTTTGTCACAATTGTTACACAAAGCTTTCGCCTCACCAGTACCCAACTTTATTTTTCTAAAGTATTTCCAAACTTCCGAAACACCTTTACCACTAGACTCATTATTATCATTTGAGCGAGGTCGTTTCTTTGATGATGGATTAGAAGGTTGGATTTGAGATATACTATCACTAATATCTTGAACATTAAAGTCCATGACGAAAAGGCCTGAAATGCAACAAAATGGGAAAGTCGATATTCAAGCACTAATAACAACAATCAACAATCAAACCACTACGAGCAAAACAAGAAGACCTAGACGATGGACCTAAAAGGCTAAAACAGATTGAGATTAATGATTTAATGTATCCCTACAATTCACCAACAATCAAGCTAAAACATATTGAGAATAATGCCTATCCCTATGGTTGCAAAACAGATGGAGCAAATCAAAATCAATAAGGAGTGAAACACTGTAATTACTAATTAGAACAAAACAGAACATGACATTATCAACAATAAATAAATTAGAATGTTTTCTTAAAGAAAAATATGAACTTGAATTCATTAAGCTACCATGTATCATGTTTCTTCTGTGAGAATGTCTTGTTTTATGTAGGGCAAATCCTAGTTTTGTTAGCAAAAATGGGGAATGCCTAGTTTCATTAAGCTACCATGTGACACTTATTTCGTTGGGACGATGCAAGTTGCTAGCGATTCCAACTAGAAATAGTGACGACCAAGAGCAATTGCAATGAAGTTTAAAATACTCAGTTAAGTCTAGGTACCACTTCTTTTCTACTATAAACATGGGCGTGGGAGCCAGTAATAGGTTGAAGCAGCAAAATTAAGGGGATATGGATGAAATTCTGGGGGCTAATCTTCTGGTGAAATGGAAGCTATTTTTTTTTCTTTTTGGAAGGATTGTAATAAAGCTTTGGCATTGAGGATAAAATGTTTGGGGAGGAAGAGATTGGAGGAGCTTCGTCGTCTTCTTTGTGGAAATAGGTTGAAAAACTTCCAACGCTTGTTCCAAGATTGTGATGTCTCGACCCACATATGGAGGTGTGACCGATTTGGGATCTATTTCTATCGACTAGGGAGGACGATTTTGAGAAGCAGGTAAAGGAACAATTGTTTTTTCTTCTCAAGGACAAGGAGACTAAGGAGAATACGATACCTATCTTTATTGTAAGTCTTTGAAATATTTGGAAAGTTGTTATTTCACCTTGAAAATTAAGTCAATCCCAATGAGATGATGTAGACATTCAGGAAGATATTGCCCTAGAGGGGTATGCCTTGGGTGGTTCAAGGGAGGGAGAGGGAGAACCTTCACTCACAAGTTTTCATTTAGAAAACTCAGAGCGAAGACGATATAGTAGCGAGGGCGACTTGAAATGTTTCTTAGGACTACATAACATTAAATGAAGGAGTTAGGTGGGTTCTAAAAGGGGTGATGGGTACGAACATGTGGTTATGGGTCGTGACTCACTTCTCGGCTCCTTGGCATTGTAAGTTGAGGTGTTGGGGATTGAAGTTGCGTTGAGGGCCACCAAGTCCTGAGGGTTCCCAGTTGCAAGGTCTTCATATATTCTGTGCTCGTCGTCCACCTTTCCCTAGGAGCCCAAGATCCACCACATAATTGTTAAGACGTGCTTCTTTCTTGTAGAAAACTTTTGTTTAAATTTCAGTTACACATTATTTGTAAAACTAGTAGATGTAATGTCTAGGACGCCCACGATCTTGCTATTTCTACAAGATGGAGCCGACATGCTTGATTGTTTTTCTTGTTATACAAGTTCTGCACTGTCAGAAAAAGTAATAAAGACCGATATATGGATGACAATAGGATGGGTCAGGTATAGGGGGTACATTCCTCGTCCCCACCCCCATCCCCACCTCATTACCCGTGTCAGGGAAACAAGCGCACTGGTACGGTGTGACATGTCAAGGTCGATCCTATAGAGACTCTATCTAACAATGATTGAACTAGCCCTCTACTTGATTGCTAAGTGAATCGAGTTTGGATTTAATTTGGTTTGTTTAATAAACTAATTCTAGGAAATAAAGTTGAGAAAATAAGTATGGGAATTAATCGATGGATAAAAACATCTAGGGATTTACTTTCTTAACAATGAGTTTGATTAATAAGACCAAGTTTGTGCAATTATTCTTTCATTCGAATCAAGAATCGATAATTGTATGTATTCTGCCACTCTTTCGGTGCTTAGTAGAATTACTCTAATTAGCTAACAAACAACTTTCGTATGCTTTTCAAGTTAATCAGTTGCAAATCTTGAATAATCAAATTATCAAAGTGATTTTCTAATTTACTAGTCTTTTCTCAAATTTCACAAACTAGATTGAAAAGTCGGTAATCGGATTATTCTAATTTACATTTCAATACTTCTCATATTCATTTCAAATTACAAATATTCAAGGCCTTAAAAATACTTGTAAACATGAAGAATACTACTTTCTATCAATTCAAAATAATAATTCAAGCACAAACTAAGAAAATCTAGTCGAATAACACTACTTCGGTTTGCAAATCCCTAGATAACTAGAATTTACTTAGTAATGATTATTGAAAGCATGATAAATATTATAAACCTGATAATCAAACCTCAAAATACAAGAAGATGAATAGGGTTGATTAATCTTCAAGAATTCCACTTGAGTCTTTCAATCTCTGTGGAAATTCCTTCAAAATCACGTCAATCTTCTTCTTCCATCTTCAATTTTGTGTTTCTTTGATTTGATATGGAGGGATGGATGATGAAAAAAATTGATATGGAGGATGGATGGATGAGTTTCCAATAGGTTTTCGGGCTTAAAACCGCATAAAAACGCAATTTAAGCACTTAAAACCGTCAAATTCCGCAAAACCGAACAAAGTGGGCTGAAAAAGGACCACGAACAGGAGTATACATAGCCCAGAGTGGCCTCTGTTCGGATATTTTTAGCTCCAATTTCCTTAAATTTTTACCACGGTTTGGTTGTCCATTGGGGAAGTCTATAGTATACTTGTTTTCACCAAAATATTAGGGAATGACGATGTTTTGGCCTCAAAACCTTCAAATTTGTAACAAAAAAATAACATCAAGTGTAATATGGAACTAGAGATATAAACAACATTTCTAATCAAAATAATCCTTAATCCACAATCAAAAAACCCTAAAAATCTAGATAAAATATGCATTTATCAACACGCTACGAGGGAAACATGCCCCCATCACCATCCCATCCCCGTCGGGTACCCAAACCTAGTAGGGCTCTAGTTGGGATGAGAGTGAAACCTAAACTATGATTGATATGAGGGAATGAGCCAGAGGAATTACGGCTAGGGAGAACAAGTTATGTATATAAACCTAGAGTTTTCAACTAACTAAAATTACAAATTTCCCCCTAATATTATGTATATAAATTTAATGTATGAAGGGGAGTTATGTATTTTTTTTTTATAGAAATCAGGGACGAGGATAGCGATGCGGGGATGGTAACAGGTAATTTTCCCCAGCGGGAAGATGGGAAATGGGACATGGGAGATTTTGTGCCCGTCCCTGGCTCCCACGCGGGATTTAAAAAGCCTCTGGATTATTTTGCACGCATGATGATTCCTCTTCTCTTACGACGTGGGTTATTCGTTTTTAACATACTTTTCCTTCTAGATCGTCAATTATTGAGCCAAGCTAATTGAGAGGAAAATTGCTACTTTTCTAGAGAGAAAAGAGAGAGTTCCACCAATTATAATATAAACTATTGAGAGTTCGTGAGTTGAGAGTTTATAGATTGTTTGTATCTCCATTGCAGATCGAATCGCACACTGTGATTGCGATCAACCCTATACTCCTTTTCTCATAGTGGATTGTTTTTTACTGTCGGTATTCGTGGATTTTTTTCGAGTTCTTCTGTTTCCCACGTAATCTTAGTGTCTGTTTTTATTGGTTAATTTTTGTTCTTGAATTTTGTCGTAATCTCCGTCATCTTGTTTGCTTTCGCTGTAACTACAATTGACATTTTATTTTCTTTGAAACTCTTACAGTTTCCTCATCCTCGCCCCCACCAGGCACGAGGATTTTTTTCCTCAGAGCGGATCGGGACCCTAGCAGGGATTGGGATTCCCCACCCCGCTGCCATCTCTAGACCGATATGTTCATTAGTGAAGAAGAATTTTTTTTTTTGGAACTAGTTTGAAGGGGATTTGAAGCTAAAATTCACTTATATTATGACCACCATACATAATCCAATGCAATTAGTTGACATTTTGATAACCATTCTATTTGCACCGAATTTGTACCACCAAAGGTACTTCAAATGTACTGTATCAAATTTACGTCTTCTTTGTAAATCACAATAATTTAGTTAGAAAAATGACAAATTGCATCTTCTTGTTTCTATCGCGCCTCTAGCTTTACCAGGTCCTTCTCCCTTGGTGCTCAAATCCTAAAAACCACATATTTTCTACCTAAATTACCCAACCCCATCAAATAAACTACCATTTCCAAGCATAAAATAAGTTGAATTCAACATTTATTTCGATCTTGTATTTTTCGCTATGGAATCACATTTCAGCTCTTGATCTATAGCCTTTCTACACATTTCCGGGCATAATGTAAGGAAGGTCAGATTATAATGGTGAGGAACATAGAGTACCCTTTTTTTGTGGTAGTCGTTGCTGACTTTAAGGTGGTGTGGTGGTATTTTTAGGTATGGGAAAAAGACTGAGGAGTATTAGAGAGAGGACGGTGAGGGAAGTTGAAGAGTAATTTCGTGGTGATGGATGTTTTTGGTGGAGAGGATAGTTTATGTGGTGGATGTGGGCGGTGACATGAAGGACTGTATTAGGAAACTGTCCTAAAATCACCCAATCTCTTGACCCCATTATTATTTATTTCCTAATTGTATTACAATATTATTTAGGTTTCTTTATTATGTTGGGTTTCCTAATTGTATTAGATTCTAAAATCTAATTGGAGTAGGGGTCAAGGTAGGTGAATATGTAGCTTGTCTAGGGGTGTATACGGACACCCTTAGTCAAAGAAAAATTTGTGATTCTCTAATATTATTTGGAAGAAATTTTCTTAGTTGGAGCAAGTGGACACTGTAAAAAAAGTCCAAAAAAACATTATAAGGGTATCCAATCTAGTAGCAACCCAAAAACCCTAAAATATTACCAAATTATTTTTTTTTTAAACGTATAAGGCAATGAGTTGAATATGTGTTTGTCAATATCCATTTTCAATTTTCTCACTCAGACTCTCTCTTCTATCTTTTCTCTCCCTATCTATCTTCGTCTCAAGATAACCACTTTCATTGACTACATGTTGCCACCAATTACATGAGCTCCTACTAATTGTTTTGTAGTAATTATTTCAAAGATATATGTACCGAGTCGGCAATTTTGGGAGTGCGGAGTCAAGAATTTAAAATATTATTGTACTTTTGGAGCGAACTGATTGTTAAAAGATACTCGTTAAATAAATTTGTGTAGACATGTTGTTAATCCATTTTTCATTATTCAGGCACATGTCTTTCGACTAAAGATGTTGTTGAAATATCTAGGGTTGAATTGGTCAGTTGACTCTTCCCATTCAAGTGTATACGTTTAAGATATAAACATCTAGTTAATTTGAAACTTTAATTTATTTGGTGCACATATTTATAGGATGATGTGAAATTTTGTTAAGCTTGTGAATATATGTCATTTTAATATTTATTTTTATTTGTACTGTTATTTATTTAAATTTTATTATTTCTCTTTTCAAAAGTGCTTATATAATAACAAGTATATTGAACACCCCTAAGTTAAAGGTCTAGGTCCGTCACTGGACTCAAGGTAGGTTTAGATGAAGTTCTTCTCTATAAATAGTGGATTCCTTCACCTTCTTTAGTGTGACCAAGTCTGATGCCCATTGGGGCAAATCTTGGATGTTGAGAGAGGATTTTTTTGAGAGTTTTGTGGAATAAGAGTATGCGTCTCTTTTAGGTTGATTTTTTTGGGTGTTTAAGATCTTTGTAATACTCTCTTTGTTAGATCTCAAGAGATTGTTCGTTTTACTCTCTACCAATAGTGGATTCGTTTGTGCTTGTGCCGCCCGTGGTTTTTCCCGATTTGGGTTTTCACGTTAAATTTGTGTCCCCTTTATCTTGCACTCTTTTATATTTCTCGATATCCAGTAGTCATCTTATTTTTTTTTTCCACTAATTAATCTGCTCTCATAATTACCCTAACAAGTGGTATCGGAGCTATGGTGGTTCAAAATTCATTGACTTAAGTATTTTGTAAGAGCTTCAGTATGGATAACTACATTCAGAAGATTTGCTTATGGGTATTGAGAAGTTCGTTGGCAAGATTATGTATGGAGGCTGTGAAGATTTCTAGAGTCTAGATTATGACCGTTTAGTGGTTTGTCTATCCATCGTAACTCTACCTTTAACAGGTTCGTTGGTGATGAAGAAATTTCATATCTTTCGTTGATTTTAATCAAAGGTGGAGATTGTTAGGAAATGTCCTAAAATCACCTAATCTCTTGAGTCCACAATTAGTTGTTTCTAATTATATTAAGATTCTATTTAAAATATTATCTTTGATATTATTTTAAGATAATATCTTTTGATTTAGATTGTAAAGTGGGGATTAAGGTAGGTTTAGAGGGAATTCTTCCCTATAAATAGAGGGTTCATTCACCTTGTTTGGTGTGCCCAAATTTGGGAGCATCTCCTACGGAGGAGGTGGATTCAAAAGTTTAGTAATTTTCGTATTCTTATTGGTGAGGGAATTTATGAGAGTTTGTGTGAGTTGTTATACTCTCTTTGTGTGGTTTAGGGGCGAGAACATTCGTTGTAATCTGCACCAATAGTGGATTTGTTTGAGGTTGAGTCGCTCTTGGTTTTTTTTTTCCGATTTGGGTTTCCACATTAAATTTGTGTCCCCGTTATCTTGCATTCCTTTATTTTTCTCGATATCTAGTAGTCATCTTATTTTTTTGCTTACACTGATTAATATGCTCTTATAATTAGCCCAATAGACCGTTCTCAAAGCTTCAAATTTCATGGCAGAGAGAGAGAGAGAGAGAGAGAGAGAGAGAGAGAGATGTCGAGAAGAGAGAAGGCCTGAGTTAGATGGCTGAGAGTGAGAGGCAGATTGATGAGAGATTGAAGGGATGCAAAGAGTAGAGAAATAATTCTTAGGATAGTTATGGAGATTTGAGATTTGATGGGAATGAAATGACTCTTTGTTGATTTCATTTGAAATGCTGAACTTGGATTGACAATGAGCATCAAGTTAACGAGTTCTTAGATAAAAATGCCACTAAATTATGTAAAAATGACAAAAATGCTACTCGAAAAATGTTATAGAACTGCCATTAAATTATATTTATTGTGGCACAATTCCCACTTTAACCTGTTGGATATCACTGGTGACCTAAAGCAGCAGGTCAATTATATCTCACCTAACAATTACCTTAACTAATCACATAATTAATATAAAAAAACCCTATTTTACTAAACCCCCAAATCCTCCCCTACTGCCTCATTAATTTCCCAGCCACTTTTTAACATTCATCCTCTTCTTCCTCAACTCCATGCCTTGATTGTTCATCTTCCACCCCTCATATTCAGTTTTTTCTACATATGAAAGGTAAAATTCAATACAACCATCAAATTTCGCACCCCATAGAAGGTTTCTGGAGGTATTGAAAGACACAAAGAGTGACCAAATTTGAAGGTATTTTTCTGCCAAAACCTTAATCTATAATAGACGTTAAATTTCTGGAGGTATTGTTGGTTTTTGTGAAGAATTAGGATTTCTTGAACGAACAATTGAAGAAGGAGATGAAAAGCCCTAATTTTTTGGGCTAAACACATAGGGAGAAGGTGTGATAATGGTGGACAAAGCAGAGGAAAAGAGGGGAAGGTCTAAGGAGGAATATGATGGGTGGGAGTCTGTAAAACCGGCTACAACAAATTTTCAGCCGGTTAAGTGGCAATTTTGTCACAATAAACATAATTTAATGGCAGTTTTATAACATTTTTTTTCGAGTGATCTTTTTGCCATTTTTACATAATTTGGTAGCATTTTATTCAAGAACTCTCAAGTTCTAACTTGATTCTTCCTTGAGATTACTCCCCCCCCCCCCTCCTTTAAGTGCTTTCACTATTCTTTTAAATTAATATGTTCCTAAAAAAATTATTAACTTACGTGACTAATTTTGTACTCTTTTTAGTGGCACAAATTTTGTGCCAATAGGCTTTTTATTTTACTTTTGAAGGACGATATAAAGATTAACAATCAAGGTCCTGGTAATGCAAAAAAAAAAAAAAAAAATAAAAGTGTGATAATCTTAGACATAATTGCTGCTTTTGCTAACCTTTTCTTCGTCTTTCCTTGCAACTTTATTTTTTCAACAATCAATGAAAAAGTTAATTTACCAAATCAATGCAAAAGCTTTTTTCAGTTTTCAAAAGAGAAGCAGGAAGGACGAGTGAGAGCCAATAATTAACGCTAGTTTCAGCATTATTTATAATTTTGTTTGTTTTATTGTTATCTTTTCTAATAGAAAAGAAGAAGCTTCCAACACTACTTTCCGAGTTAACCAACCATTATCCATTTCATTTCAACTTCCATTTCATCTCAACTTGTCCATAATCATAATCATAATCATAATCATAATCATAATCATAATCATATACATTATATTAGCATGCCCCCCTCCTAAAACATTTGTCCCCACTTTCTCTCTCCTCCATTACATGAAAATAAAGACAAAAGAGCATTGGTCACCAATGTCTAGTTCATACCCCACTAATTTTCCCCACCATGGAATTACTAGACTATATGATAATTATATATGATAATATACCCACATCAAATATATCTTTGACAAACTTTATGGTTTAAAGACTTGACCACCATAACATATAAAAATAAGGAGGCCAAGAGAAACAAAGTGGCCACCAACTTACATTTTTTTTTTCTTGGACCCTTTTTTGGTCGTTGTAATTTGTAAACATTGAAGTGAGCCCATGGGGATGTTTGGAGTGGAGAAAAGAAAGGGGAAATGATAGAAATATATATATATATATATATGTAGTAAGTAGGAGTAGTAAGTAAGCTAGGGATTAGGCATAATGAAGTAGCATTGGAAAGAGAGTGATAGTGATGAGTGATGACTAGGGAGGGGGATTGGACGACTCAGGCTTGACGATGGGAGGATCCGACGGTGGTGGTGGGTGTGATCGGAATATGGCTGATGCAAGTGATATTGGCATTATGCAAAGTGCCTTTGACTGCAGGAATTGCATTGCCGCTCCAACGTCTTGCTCCATAAGCTTTGCTACTTGCTGCTCAGTCCCATCATTTGACCACTTCTCCCATGCTGCCTCACTCCCTTCCAAGCCTTCCCCCTTTTTAAACAAAACCATATAATCATCCTTAATCAATACCAATACATACATCCTAGCTCCTACCTATTTAGGCCCTGTCAAATTCATGGGTAAAAAACAGTTGGGTAAAAGTTAAATTTTGATAACTTTTGATAATTTTTGGTAACTTTTGGTAAATTCTGTTAACTTTTGGCAAATTGATGCTAATATGTCAAAATTATTATTTTTTTATTTTTAAAGTTTGATAATTTTTGGTAAGTTTTGGTAAATTTTAGTAAAAACTGGTAAATTTGGGTAAATTGTATTTACCCATGAATTTGACAGGGCCTTAATCTATCTAATGTTTTCAAATCATCATCAGATGCTCTTAAGTCTTTACCTCAATGGATGACGGGGGCACATCTGCAACAAGTTGGGCAACCGCTCCTGCTCCCCCCAACCTGCTCATGCTCAAAACCTGATTGGATTTCATGATGAAATTACACCACAAAAGAGAAAGAGAAAGAAAAAGAAAAAGAAAAAAAAGAAAAGGAATAGAAGAAAAAGGAATGCGTGTGCGTGATGGTGGACATGATAGAAAATACCTTGACTTGTAGCCTTAGAAACTTGACGTAATCAACGATTTCATCAAGCATTGCCGCCCTGTCTGTCTGTGGGTGCAAAAATATTAGTATATCATCATCACTCCTATCATCCTAATCAATTAAGCTAATAGGTTAAGGCTACTAAACCAAAAGCTACGTAGGACAGACCTTGTTGCAGCTCGGAACCAATTCCTGCAAAGCCTTCATTCTCTCCGCTATCCTTTCCCTACGTAACTGCATATTTAAAACAAACACAAATCTAGTAAACCAGTAGTACGCCATCACCAAATTCATTTCTCAGCATTAGATTAATTTCCCATCGTCCAGGAATTAATTTCACGTGGGCCTGTTTGGAGAGGTAAAAGGAATGGAATAAGTGTGGAATAGGTATCCAATCCCTTTTCTTTGTGTTTGGTGAACCATTTCTGGAATGGAATTGGGAAACCTCCAGGTTTCTAATCCCCCTCAAAAGGGTGGAATTAGAACCCTCCCATATATGAGGGGTATCAAAATGGTAGAATTAGAACCCTCTAGATTAGGGTTTGATTCCATTCCCTTTTCTCACCAAACACTTTCTATTTTGGAATCAAATTCCATTCCCAACCCTCTAGATATCTAATTCCATATCCATTCCATTCCATTTTTTCTCTCCAAAAACTGTCGTTTTCTTCTTCTTCTTCTTTTTCTACAGGATAAGTCGTCAATGCTTTGAAAATACAGGATTGAACTCCAGCTGAAAACTCCCTAGCCAATCCCATACTACCCAAGAAAAAAAAAAAAGGAATGAGGATTCCAGGGCATCTGGTTCTAATTTTGAAAGCAAGTAATTTACTTATGCTTGAAGTAAATTAAACAAACAGTTGCCTTTGTAACTTATGCTAGCATAAATACATAGTTCTCTACTATTTAATTATGAAGTCTTAGGTGGAATTATTTCTTCATAAATTTATTGTGAAAGACGTATAACTTTGTAGTGACTTTTTATGAATCTAGGGATTACGAATAATTTATTTGGGTCAATAGAAGTCATCATTTAATAAATTATCAGTAATATTCATATTAAAAAACATATTCTAATATGAATAGTTAGCCCTTAGTATAAAAAAAGTCATCCTGATAGAAGTATGTCTGAGAATAATTTTATGTTAGAATTAGCGTTATCCGGAGGATATGTAAAGGGAGGATTGAAGTAGTGAATAATACGTACCCGTTCAGCAATACTGTGGGGATCGGTGGCTTGGCCCCTTCTGGCTCGAACTCTAGGGCGGACTGCTGGTGGGTGTGATACTGCTGGAGCCGGTGGAGGTGCCGCTGCTGCTTGGCTCTGAAAGCTCTGCATCACCATATACACAACAAATGTGGTCGGTTTTCCATCTCATCAAAGTTGGGTTACGAGACCCAAATGACAGCAAACTTGATCACTTAATCCTATTAGCATACACATTATTTTCTGAAAGCTTTTCAAAACTGAAATAGAGAACTAATTAAAAAAAAAAAGTAAACCAAATTAAAAGAAAGCAAAAGTTCATTCATCAATTGAACAGAAGATCATTGGGTCCAATACTTTTTTTTTTCCCTTTCTTTTGGTAAATGAACTTACTAAGGGTCCGTTTGGACCTTGGAAAACAGCATGGAAAAAAAATTATTTTGGAAAATGAAAATCTTTCCTTTGTTTGGATTGAAGAAAAAGGAATGGAAAAAAATAGTTGGAAAATTACATGGAAAATTTGGAGTAACAATGAATAAAAAAATTTCCCTTTAAAAATGAAAGGAAAGTTGGGAGAAAAATTTTGGATCAAAGTCAACCTTTCTTTTCATCCTCTCTCTAACTCGTCTCTCTCTCTCTCTCTCTCTCTCTCTCTAACTTTCTTCTCTCTCTCTCTATAACTTTCTTCTCTCTCTCTCTCTCTCTCTCTAAGTCTCTCTCTCTCTCTCTCTAACTTTCTTCTATCTCTCTCTCTCTCTCTCTCTCTAACTTTCTTCTCTCTCTCTCGCTCTCTCTCCTCTCTCTTCTCTCTTTCTCTCTCTCTAAGTTCCTCTCTCTAACTCTATTCCCTCTTTCTCTCGCGCACTCTTTCTTCTTTCTCTCCAAGTCTCTTCTCTTTCTTCTCTCTGACTCTCTAACGTTCTCTCTCTCTTCTCTCTCTAAGTCTCTCTCTCTCTCTCTCTCTAACTCTCTATTCTCTCTCTCGCTCTCTCTCTCTCTCTCTCTCTATTGCTCTCTCTCTCTAACTCTCTTTTCTCTCTCTCTATCGCTCTCTCTCTCTAACTCTCTTTTCTCTCTCTTTGTCACTCTCTCTATCTCTCTAATTCTCTTTTCTCTCTCTCTCTCTCTAACTCTCTCTAACTCTCTCTCTCGCTAACTCTCTCTTTCTCTCCCAAAACACATCATATGATCTAAAAAAAATGAAACTTGATGTTTACAAGTTTTCTTGCAAATTTTATTTTTCCATGTATTTTTCCTCAAACCAAATAAGGAAAAGAAAATTGAATAGAAAATCAATTTTTTTCCTTCAAAATTTATTTAAACCAAACAAGAGAAAGAAATTTACTTTACCTCAAAATTTTTTTCCTCCTAATTTTTTTTCCACGAGATTTTTTTTCCATCCTATTTTTCTAGGTCCAAACGGACCCTAAATACATAAAATTAGTAAATAAAGTATGCTAGACTAGGAACCATGGACCATTACTGAGGAAATGACAATGATGCCAGGCCAAACACCACCAAAGTGGAAGGGCTCAAGTTGGTGACTTTCAAATTTGAGATTCCATCAAAAATGGACTCACTTCCAAAAATATCTCATAAGAGTTGGTAGCAAAAGTTATCCCCAAGTGCATTATCCAACATGAAAAAATATGTAGATTTTTCTTTTACCCGTCTTTGCAGCTGCAGAAGAGTAAAAGTTATCCCGAAGTGCATATATATATATATATATATATACACATAAAACAAAAAAGTAATTGTGAGAGATGGTTAGAGATTTCTCCTTGTAATAAATCTAATTCCCACCGTATCCTCTTACAATATGCAGAAGAGTACATGCTATGACCGGTGTATGTATAAAACAAAAAAGTAATTGTTAGAGATGGTTAGAGACTTCTCCTTACAATAAATCTAATTCCCACCGTATCCTCTTACAATATGCAGAAGACTATGTTGAGGATATGATACAGATCGATACTCATGTCATATGTAGATAAAACAAGGCTCAAAAAAGCACTAGTCTTGCTTAATTAAGCCGCAAGAAATTTCCATACTTTCTTTTGGACATTTGAGGAAAAGAAGGAAAAAAATTTGACCAATCTGTATTAGCTAATAAATAAGGAGGTATATGTTCAAAGAATATATGAATAAAGGTATGTGCATATAAGTATTGTTCATTTGTTCTCAACCAGTTGAAATTTTAATAGTATTTTGTACCAGGAAGAAAAGCCATATATTTCTCTGAAAAAAAGCCATGGCTGTGATTCAGTCAATTTGATATTCTTGACATATTCTCTTTTATTTCTAACCTCAGAAAAAAAATTAAAAAGAAAAGGGTCAGTGTGTCAACTCTTTCAGCTTTCAAGGATATTGAAATAATGAAATGACCTAAAGATTTGGCATACGTAGGGCCCACGCCCTTCTTTAAGCGCGTGTGAAAACCATCTCCTACGCTGAAGTGAAAGCCAACCGCTCTTTTTAAGCGCGTGCATGTCAATCTCTGGCACTAAATTCAACCTATGGATTATTGTTGCCCTAATTATCCCAATCAAGTGGCCTACTTGGTCAACTGGTCGTTCCATTTCAGTAAAGAATTCAATCATAATTTTTAGGCGATTGGATGAAATGCCCTAATCACCATCACCTTTTTCCTTAAAAACTTGACGACCAAGTCCACAAATTGCCTAACAATGAACGTACGTAACTAATAATCAAATTAATTATGCCAATGTTCAAGTATTCATATTCACATAAAACAAAGCTTAATCAAAGTCAAATAATTGCACTAATATAGTAACATGGTGACATGAACCCAACAAAAGCCAATCGTGTATGTAAACAACCCTAGCTAGACGCAAATGAGTTAATTACGTTAGCTAGATAAGCAAGCGATATGATATACAGCTCGCTGTGTTAGAAACATTTGAATTGTCATCAACCATCAAAATTGACAATCTAACAAACTGATACACCAAATTAAATTCCACTAATTCTAAAGATCATTAATGAATGCTTTTTTCTGTAAGTTGTTTTTCTTATTTTTCTAGGTTGCTTATGTGTGACTTGGTGTGTACGTATCTAATTTGTGCTTACATGCAATAATACCTCCTTTTCTCAAAATAATAATTGGTATATTCAGTGCATGAACAATAATACGAAGTACTCAAGAAACCAGCCATGGAGTAAGTAACCTGGTGAACTTGCATGGAAGGAGGCGTGGGGCGAAGCGACTGAGCTTGCATCTGACCAAATGCTGGAAATAAGTTTGTCAAATGTACTGAGTGATGCTCGTTCTCCTGCTATAAAACACAAAACCCCCGCACTTAAGTTTCAACTTTCTTTAATAATTCACTTATTTATTTATTTATTTATTCCTACAACTTCAATATATTTCTGATTTGGCGTATGAAAATAGAGGAAGAAAATGCCATGAAAAGAAACTTTAAACCAAGAAAGGGACCCTATTTCAAGCACTTTTGCGTTAACTTTCTAGAATAACACAAAAAAGAAGAGACAAAGAAAGAGTACTCAGCTCCCAATGTCCCCATTAATCAAATGTACACACTGTACATGATGATCATCTCATGTGTGCATTTTATATATATATATATATATATATATATATATATATATATATATATATATTTCATTCATGTCCATTTTAAGCAAGCATCAATTTAATTAATTTACATGGTTTAATTAATGAGATATTATGACAATCACCCAAATCACCGCATCATCGTGTATCTGTTCTACAATTAATTGAACACTTTAAAGTTTTGATAAATAGTTGGTGTGCTTTGGATTATCCCTGCCCCCCAAGTAAAAGAGGGGAAAAAAACAAATAAAACATGACCAAGAAACTGTGTTCGGCGGTAACGTTTGGGGTAACGTTTAGCGTTTTGACAAAGTCAAAATTCTAATTACGTAAATATTAGTGTTCGGTAACCTAGTGTTTTAAGGAGCGTTTAGCGTTTTAAGGAACGTTTTGTGAAACGCTAATAAAGTTAACGTTTGCGTTTCATATTTTTCGGTCAAAAAATACCCTTTGAAAATTTTATCTTTCAAAATTATTCATATCCTTTCATATCAATTCACATTAATCTGTTAATTCAACCGCTAAATTTACCGAACACAACTTTCATTTGAACAGTCATCCGCTATCCGCTACTTAAACCGCTATCAACTGCTTAAACCGCTATCCACTGCTTAAACCGCTATCCGCTACATAAAACTCTATCCGCTACCTAAAATACTAATTTTACTGAACAGGGCCTGTATATATATATACCCCTAGTCATTAAGGGAGTGTGATAATTCTTTTTTATAGAATTGGAAACGTAAATTAACCTGTCACCATAAACCATAAGTAACTGTCAATGAGCACAAATTCTAATAAGGCCAATGGCAAAAGTCCATGACATCTAGTATTGACTAATTTGTCCTAATCAAGTACAGTCATTGACAAAAATTCTTCTAAATTTTAGTAGCTTAGGCAGGATTCTTAGGTTGGAAAATTCACCAAGCTAAAAAGTTTGTGATTTAGGTCTAAAGATTTTTGAACCCTACTAGGTTTTACATGGATAAGTGCCCACCTCACCCACATAAGGATGGTAATTAAATAAAACATCATATCATTACCTACTACCTCCTCTTTTCCATGTCACACAAAATAAATAAGCTTTTCTTAAATCTAAATTAACTGTCCATTTGACTAGACTTTGATCATTGATTATTCACAAATTACAATGGGTTACAAACTTATAATATAAAATTGATATTATTGTAATTTTTAGTATATATCTTTCTAACTGTGATAATTTCATATTGTAACTCATTGCAATTTGTAAGTAATCAATGGTCAAAGTTTAGTCAAATGAACAATTATTTAGGGATGGAGGTAGTATTAAATTACCTGACGACCTAAAAATTCTATATGATACGACTCCATGTAATTTTATCTAAACTTAGGCAAAGTAACAACTTTATTTGTCCCAACCCTAATTTTTAACATTCCAAGTAGGTTTATAGCACATACAACTTGGCAGATAACAATAGAGGATGGTGAATAATAAGATAAAATAAAGTGATACCCAAAGACTGAAAAAGTCTGAACAGAAAGTGACAAAAACTTCCCCTAACCCCTCCATCCTAATCATGTACCCTATAATGGGCAAATTAATAAACAATTAAATTAATTACAGCCCCTCCAAATCACAGAATTAGATAGATGATAGAGAAAATAAAAAGGAAAAAAAAAAGGATTAGGGAGAGAGAGAAACTGACGTTGATTCTAGAATGAGAGGAAGAAGCATTCCCAGGATCAGGAGGAGTAGCAAGAGCAAGAGCAGAAGAGGAGGTTCCATGGTCCAAATTGAGGCCCAAGGGCAAGCCGAGGCCCATGCCAGGCCTATAACCACCGGTGCCGAGGCCCAAGAGAATGGAGGATCCGTCACCGGTGGGGCCCATGAAGCCTGGTGGCTCAGCCGGCCCAGAAGAGGTGTAACCGCCCCCAGACAGTATCTGCTCAAAAAACTCATCACCGAGACCTTCATTTCCCTGATTTCCAGCCATTTGTTTTACTCCTTCCTTGTTGTATAAAGTAAAGATAGGATCTTGAATGGATTGTGAATGGACCCAGAAGCCGAAACACTAAAAAGAAAATTAAGTGGGGAACAGAGGCTACTGAATCATGATTGATGGGCAGTGGTGGGCAGGCTAGGGGTTTAAATAGAGAGAGATATTAAATGGGAGGAATTTTGATTAATCCAGAAATAAAGATGAAAGCATGATAGAGAGGGAGATGTATATATATAGAGGCTAGAGAGAGAGAGAGAGAAAGTGTGTTGGTGAGGTGAGGCAGAGGGAGGCAGATAAGCCGGAAAAGTGAAAGTGGGTGTAGCCGTGTAGGAGGGCGAAGTGTGGGGTGGAATTTGAAATTTTGTTATGATTTGGAGATGTTTTTGGACTGAACTTGGAGAGAGAGATAGAGAGAGAGAGTGAGTGGAATTTGGATTGTGGGGGGAGCGGCCAAGGTCTGGACTCTCAGGAGTTGTATAAATGTGATATTGATTCGGGAGTCTGGGGAATGTAGTGAGTGGCGTTTTGTGGCTGTACGACTAGTCAGACATATGGAGATTATTTTAATTGTGGGATTGGGTGGGTGAAAATGCCAATTTTTCATGCTTACAAACAAACTCATTCCAAGCTCTCCCACACTTCCCAATCATTCCCCCTTTCCCTAACACCATATACAATACGGAACTTTATCAGTGGAATTCTTACACTCTTTGTTATTTCTTCCTCTGCTTTTTCTTCATTCCACAGAGTTAACACTGCGAGTTCGAACTCAAGTGAAGAAAAGCAGGAGAGAGAAGGTGACAACTAGGAGAGAGAGTGTAAAAATCCCACTGATGAAGTTCCGCATTGCATATGCTCTAAAATTATTCACTGAGTGTTTGTGTTATCATATTATGAATTTAAATGTTAGACTATAAAATCATTTCTCAAATTATAATCATTAATTTAAATTTTTTATTAAGATGGTTTCATATGATATCAGAGCCAGATCGATAAATAAGATATTTCAGGGACGTGTTAGACTATAAAATCATTCCTGAGACTATAACCATCGACTTAAACTTTTAGCTAAGAAGGTTCCACATTAAATGATCAATTTTTATATTTAAATTATAAAATATAAAGATAAGATTGTTACATTTAACTTCTTCACACGTTATCTAGACATAATTTTGGAGTACTGCCTTTAGGTTTGGTTTTGTCCGTTTGTGTTTTACGCATTTTTAGCGCATTTCTAATATGTCGTGGGAAGAGTTTGGAATATTATGCATTTGTTATTTAGTATTTTAAAAAAATACATAGTATGTGCATATATTTTTTGCAAAATGATAAACATCTTGACGCAAAACCATCGTGTATTTCACTTAAATCACTCATACAGTTAAATGCAATTATATTTAAATCATTATAAAGGTATGTTTTATTACTTTGATGATTACTACAATTTAGAAACAATTTAAAAATAATTATTTATTTATATTTTTTCATAAATATAAAACTATGCATAAAATGTGCATTTTCTCCTATGATTGATAAAACTAGGCTATTATTATACTTTTTGACCTAGCTAATAAATATTATACTCTTATAGTTGGTAAATATATATAATTATTAAAGAAAGTATTCTTAAAAGTTACAAAAACATGAAATATGGATAATTCAACATGGTTATAACCATCTTGTCTCAAGATGTGTATCATGGTCCATATTTTTTTTACAAAGTAAGAAGTAAGAATTAGGTAGCTCTTCTCTCAAGATTTCCACCCAATCTATCCTCAAAGATGATTCTACTGAGCTCTCTATCCATCCTGGGATTCCAACTAATATATCCATCAAAACTAAGACCATACATAGCTAGTTAATCTGCTGCTTGATTAGCTTCTCCAAAAAAAAAAAATAATAATAAGATGTACATTACAGAAATTATAATTGTTCATTGAAAGTACTAGTGGGAGGGATCAAGGACTACAACACTTAACAAGTACGTTAGTCAATCTTCTTGGCGCAACCAAGTTCAAGACATAAAAACAGAGATCGAAAGGCAAAAATAAAGAAGATAAAACAAAAGGATTTAGCCGATGTTCACCCTTCCAAAAATGGTTATGTCACCGCACCTAAGCTTATCTTCACTTAGAATTTTGAACCGCTTTACTTCTTGTTCACTTAAGAAGTACAAAATGCTGTCAATCTCGGCTCCCTTGAATACCTCCAAGGAAAACTTATAAAACATAAACAACGAAACATGCCCCTTTGATCTACAACTCGCTAAGTGAGTTTCCTAACTAACTTAATACAAGCTCCATTTTAAAATAGATATACTTTTAGGTCAAGGACCTTGATAATGGAGTTAATGATGTAGAGTTACAGTTCTTCTCTCTTGTGGAGTGGAGTATTTTCCTCATCTTTCTTCTCTGTCTTCGTCCTCTTTATATAGCCAAATGGTGAGGTGAATGTTGGACTTTATTCATCTTAGAAGAAATCTTGTAGCGTATTTAGCAATGGTTGAAGTAAGGATTGGGGATTGCTTGAGTTGAATCAATAATACACCAGTAGAGAAGAGGAAGAACTTGGAGAATATTGAAGAAACTTGCACCCAAAACTTGAATACTTGATAATAACAACATCAAACACCATATATAAGAACTTGGGATAAAGCTAATGACCACTCAAGAGCTGCACAAACCACCATGATTTGATAAAGGATGATCCAACACAAATCAATAAAGGTTTGACTTAAAACATCACCATTTCATGCAAGAAGTTGGATAAAGTAATAATATTTTGGAGAGGATTTGAGTTGGTCTTAAAAATACCATCCATTAATTATCAAAAAGTTGTTATCTTTCTTCCCTAAGCTAGATTATATGACCATAGGGGCTAGAGTTTTCCCCAAGAAAGATATAACTCAAATCCAAGGGCTGAAATCAACCCAAGAGATTACATCCAAGGGCTAGAGTTTACCCAATTAAAATGATGTAACTTAAGGGCAATCATTTGTACATTAGTAGGGGTACAATGTTCACTACATGCGGGATTAAGGATAACAAGGAGAAAAATAGAAAAATTAAAACCCAACTGGAAACAAGCGGCGCGATCATGCCGGGGGATGATACAATCATGCCAACGTCGAATTCTTGCCCAACTGACTGAAATCTTCCAAAATGCAGAAATGGCACGGTCGTGCCGATGGATGATACGATCATTTCATCTCCGAATTTCTCCCCTCCAAAATTTTAGGCAAAAGCAAACAGAGGCACAATCGTGCGACTGATGAGCAAGATCGAGTTGTCTGTGCCTGGATTTCTCCAAACTGAAATCATATGGTACACGGTGGTGTGGACTAGAAACACAGTTGTGTTGTCTATACTCAACCACTTCCTTGCCTTCTCCTCCTTTTCTCCTATCCATGTTTAACCCCGGGTTTGACTCGATCTCCAAAGGATAAAAAGTCGAACTCCACCATCTTATTATCTTCGAAACCAACTGCCCTAGTGGTCTCCTCCTTAAACAACTCGAAGGATAGCGAAAGGATGCCTGACGACCCCGACACCCTTGAAAACTGCAACTCCAAGTCTGTAACCCTTGATGCCATACGAGCTTGGGTGAGATGAATTGAAAAAGGGCCTGATACTACTCCATCCCCCTGTTCTTGAAGAGCATTTGTCCTCAAATCCTTATCGGGCTCATCATCCTCGATGTAAGGAGACAAATCATCAATATTGAAAGTGGATGGGACCTCCACTTCTCCCGGAAAATCCAGCTTATATGCATTGTCATTAATTGTCTCTAGCACCTTGAAAGGGCCCTCACTCCGAGGCATTAGCTTACTCTTACGTCGAGTTGGAAATCTATCCTTTCTAAAGTGTAACCAAACAAAGTCTCCAGGTTTGAAGGTGATATTTCACCGATGCTTGTTTGTCCATGCCTTGTACATCTCATTGACCTTCTCAATTCTTGCTCGGATTCGCTCATGCAACTTCGTCACTTCCTTGGCTTTCTTGTTGGCCTTTACACTCGCCCTAGATTCAAGAGGCAATGGAATAAACTGAAGGGGTGTGAGGGGGTTCACTCCATAACATGTCTTAAAGGGTGAGTGTCCAGTGGTGAAAGAAGGAGCTTGATTATAAGCAAACTCAACATGACTCAGCTTCAAGTCCCAATCTTTTAAACTCGTACTAACTAAACCTCAAAGTAAGGTGGTGAGGCTCTTATCAGTGACCTCAGTCTGACCGTCGGTTTGTAAATGATGAGAAATGCTAAATGGCAACTTCATTCCCAATAACTTCCAAAGCAACCTCTAAACATGGCTAACAAATTTTGTATCCCGATCTGACACAATGCTTCGTGGAATCCCATGGAACCTAATGATCTCTTTTTACCTAACGATCTCTTTTAAAAAGAGAAAAGCTATATGTGTAGCATCATCAGTCTTTTCAGATGCGACAAAGTGTGCCTTTTTTAAAATCGATCCTCCACGACCATGACTACATCTTTTCCCCTTTAAGTTTGATGTAGTGCCACTATGGAATCCAGACTCAATTCTGCCTAAGGACTATGAGGATCCGAAAGAGGTCTATGAATACCTTGATGAAATTGACTCTTAGATTGTTGGCATGTGACACACCTTGAAACGACATCGTGCACGTCACATCCAATCTTGGGCCAATAAAAGTGTTCTTTGTGCATATCGAGAGTCTTATTGATGCCAAAGTTCCCAACAAGACTTCCACCATAGACCTCCTTCACCAATAACCTCCTCAAAGGATATCACAGAATACATAACTTATTACCCTTAAATAGATAACAAACTAATTAGGTTTTTACCCATTAAAGTCTTGTGAAAGTAGGATTTTAGCCCCAAGGTTTTGAAAATTAGTTTTATCCTATCTTAAGTTTGAATCAACTAATAATTAACCCACTAACCTTTGTATTAAAGATTAAGTACAATCTTTTCAGATTAAATTATTGATAAAATTAATGTTAACTGTCAAAATTGCCCTTAACATAAAAGACTCAAATTAGAAATGGCCTCACCCTTGTGTCCTTGGTCCCTTCACTCTACCTTCTGCCTCTCATTCTCTAGAACACGATTGTTCTTCATCCTTTTTTTCTGTATTTCCTCTCTAATTTTCCAGAATATTGCAATTGTGAATTCCTTTCTCATTCTCAATGTCTGTTGCATATTCATATAAAGGTATGCCTTTTTTCGGTCAATTGTTCTGTCATTCTTACTTGATTTGAGATTTTTATAGCAAGTCGAATTTCGCTCAAATTAGGGTTCAAGTCAAGGTTATTTTCGTTCAATTCCTCTTTCATGTTTTTTTTTGAAACTAACTGATTATCTTTTTAGAGAGGTAAAATTGTATTTTCATGTTTAATTAGGGTTATTTTAAACTTTTCATACCATCCTACAGGGGTAAAATTGTCATTCATCGGACAGGGAGTAATATAATAAACGGTTCAAACTTCAAGTAGGATAAACCTAATTTCTCAAACCTTGGGGGTAAAATTCCACTTTCACTAAACCTCAATGGGTAAAATCCTAATTTGTTCAATAGATAACCTCCTTGTAGCACATAAGGACCTCCATCTCCGCTCAAATGAGGTTGGAAATCCTCATCCTCCTTGTGGTATTCTTGAATGACTTAGAAGCCTAAGACATGAGCTTCCATCATAGACAAAAGCGTGTGCCTCCTCGACAAAGCATCCGCAACAACATTGACGCTCCCCTTCTTATGGTTCGTTACAAAATTGAAGCTTTGGAGAAATTCAACCCACTTGGAATGTTGGGAGTTGAGTTTGTGCTGACCATTCAAGTATTTGAGTGCCTCATGATCGGAATGTAGCATAAACTGACTAGGCCGAAGATAATATGACCAATGATCCAAAGCTCTCACAAGGGCATTGAATTCTTTGTCATATGTCGAGTAGTTTTTCCTGGAGCCGTTCAATTTCTCACTAAAGTAAGCAATGAGGCATGGTTTTTGCATCAATGGAGCCCAATGCTGACTCCACTTGCATTACAATCTACTTCGAACACTTGAGTAAAGTCTGGCAAGGCTGGAACAGGTTCCTTGCAAAGATTAGCCTTCAACTTCTCATATGCAGCTTGCGTCAGCTTCGTCCACTCAAAAGTGCCTTTCTTCAAACATTTGGTAATAGGAAGGGTGATTGTGCTAAACCCTCGTATGAACCTCCAGTAGAATGACGCCAAGCCATGGAAACTCTAACGTAATGGAAGAAAAGGTCGACTAATAACGAATGGCCTCCACCTTCGAAAGATCAATGGAAATCCCATATTTCGAGAGAGATAATGTAGCCTAAGAAGATGACTTAAGTCAAGAAGAAATCACGCTTCTGGATCTTTCCATAGAGTCTTTTCTTCCTCAAAATTTTGAAAACACTCTCAAGATGGCTAATATGCTCATTCTCACTCCGGTAATACACCAAAATATCATTAAAATATGCAACAAGAAATTTCCCAATCAACGGTAGAATAATCTCATTAAACGTGCTTGGAACATTTGATAACCCAAAAGGCATAACCATCCATTCATATAGCTATCCTTTGGTCTTGAATGCGACCTTCTATTTGTCACCTTCACGCATTCAGATTTGATGGTAGCCAATACGAAGGTCAATCTTCCAAAAGATATGGGATCCATGTAGTTCATTAAGTATGTCATCAAGCCACGGTATAGGGTACCGGTATTTGATTGAGATGTTGTTGATGGTCCACTTGTCCACACACATTCGAAAAGGCCAATCCTTCTTTGGCATTAGAAACACTAGTGTGGAGCATGGACTCATTCTCTCTCAAAAGAACACGTGCTTAACAACCTTGTCCACATGTCTTTGTAATTCTTTGGTCTCTTTCAGGTTGCACAGGTAAGCCGCTCATTCAGAAGTGGAGCTTCGAGAATGAGATCGATATGATGCTCAATTCTAAGAACGAGCGGGAGACCAGGTGACAGCTCTTCCGGGAAAACATCGGCATATCGGCCAAGAAGTGGGGCCATAAGACTATGAATGGGTTTCTCTTCCTCACTTTTATTGGCTTTTAGGAGGAACAAGGAATAAACACCCTTTCGTTTCCCAAGATCCCTCTCCACCCTTGTTTCACTCAGGTGTTTTGGTTTATCACTTTTTTCCCCGGGTTTTGGAGGCATAATTTCTTCAGGAGTTAAAGGTAAAAATTTAACCTTCTTGTTTTTATGGGGAAAAGTATATGTATTTTTCAACCATCATGGATGGCATGCTTGTCAAGTTGCCACGATCAACCCAATCATGAACTCATAGGAACAATATCATAAACAATAGAATCATGGTAAGTAGGACTAATAGATAAATTCACAAGGGGTTGCTTGGTTACCTTAATGTTACCATGATCGTTAAACCATTTGAGAGAATAAGGCTTTGGAAGAGGCATTAACAGAAGTCCTAACTTCTCCACCATATAAGTTGAAGCGAAATTCGTACAACTCCCTCCGTCAATAACCCCATTGCAACCTTTCCTCCAACCATGCATCTAGTATGAAAAATCAACTTCCATTGGGTTTAGGCTCATGGGTGTGTAGTTCCCTCCTCAAAGGCAAGTAGTTATCCGACAGCAACAATGGTAGGTTCCATATCTTGATCGTCGAACTCACTATAATCCTCCATAATGAACTATGATTTCTCTTTGACAGCATTACGCTCGTCTTCAATATCTTGTACTTCTTGGATGGTTAAAGTCCTCCGGATAGGACAATCGACTTAGAAATGGCCATACCCTTAACACTTGAAGCACTTCTTTCCCTCCATCTTCTTACGAAGCTCCATAGGGGAAGGATAAACGATGCCTTTTCCTTTATCAACCCTAGTAGGAGGTATGAACCTTGGAGTTTCACTTGGTCATTTGATAGCCAATGGGGTAAGTCTAGGGGTAGGCACACCAGGACGGTTGAAAGGCCTTGGTAGCTGTAACGTGGTTTTGTATACCCCTATTTTGTCGTTCTTCTCAGGGAGCGAGGGGCCTTGGCTAAAGGTATTGGTCAAGAACGGGTCTAGATCGCTAAGGTCGCAAAAGATGAGGGTAAGGTAACTAATCTAAGCAAACACGAAGAAACAAAGAAACTAAGGTTAGGTCAAAGGGAAAAATGGGCTTCAGAGGCTTTTCGGGATGCAAACGGGAACAAGGAGACAAGTTTTGCAACAAGGAGAAAAATCAAGTGGCAATTCCGTTAGAAGATACCCACCGGGCTTCCTCTTTCGAGGATAGTCCGGATTAACTTCCTCAAAGTCCACCATGGACCCGGAGTGTTAATGAAACAGAATTCCCTAGTTAACCTCCTTCCACTTTTGTGGGTGAGCATTAACTATCCCAACCTCAACCTTCCATGACAAGTGCTGGGTGTATTCGGGAGCTTTCGGACCCAAATACACCCCACTTGAGGGAAGGATTGGAGTGGGAAAGTGATTTCCCACCTAATTACTCTCTAAAATTTCTAACCCATCTCTAATTACCCATTCACACCCTTAATTACCCCCTAACCCATTAGGGTTTTTACCACTACTCATCTTAACAACTAAGCTAACATCAACAAAACCAACCCTGAGCATGGATTCTAGCAAGTAATAAGCAAAACTTAACCAAAGCAATTAAAATGGCAACAAGAACATCAAAGCAACAAGGACACAATTAAAGGAAAGCAATTAAATCAACAAGTAATAACAAAAGAGATTAAGGAAAGAATTCACCTAACAAAGATGCCAAGGAGTGAGGATGAACAAGAGAAAAGAGAAGCTTCAATCACCAATACGTCAATCTTTAATACAAAACCCAAATCAAAGTAACAATCTAAGTTGAAATCTCACTAATCACTCACTAATTAAACCCTAATTACAACCTAAGAGCTAGGTAACCCTAACTTAGAGTCTCCTAAGACTCCCAAAAAAACTCCCCCTCTTACAATCGCGGCTAAGGGTTTAAATACAAAGCAAATTGGTTAAGCAAAACGCTGTCGTTCACAGCCACAAAACCGTGTGAAATTGCAGTTGGTCGCGGGTGCGACCACCCAGGTCGCGGGTGCGACCTCCCAAGTAGCGGGCGCGACCATGAGAAACGTGCCCAAGCGATTTTGTTGTGCGGGAGGTAGCGGGCGCTACCTCTCAGGTCGCGGGCGTGACCACCCCAGGTCGCGGGTGCGACCCTCTGCTGGAGCATTTCCTTTGAGGCTTCTTTATTGGCCTTCGCGGGCGTCACCAGCAGGGTCGTGGGCGCGACCTGCCTTTGCTGGACCCTCTGTCCTCTAATTCCAGGATGTAGCACCCGCTACAAAGGCTGCAGCGGGTGCTACGATCCTATTTTTCTTCAAACTTGGGGAAAAGGTTCCCGGGTCGACTCCGCCTCGGTTCTCGGCTCGGCTAGGCTAGGCTCGGGGAATTACTCAGAATTCTCCAAAATACCCCTAAAAATATCCGAAATAGCTCATTTGCTTTGTTTTACTCCTTAAATGTGAAAAACCTACAAAAGAATGAAAAAGCGGAAAAAACAATAGAAAAGACTCGGAATCGAGCCAAAATAGCAAGTCAAAAGGCGTTATTTAGGCCCAAAAGTGGGACTAAACACCCCCCACACACTTGAACTTTTGCTCGTCCCGAGCAAATCAAAACAAAATAAACTAAAAACTAAACACCAATCCCTCTGTCGTGGGAGGAAACGAGTGCATTTAGCGTATGCACCAAGCCCTTTAAACCCTCTGGCAGCCTAGGTGGACGAGGTGGGTCTCGTGAGGGTTTGTAGCGGCTATACCCACAAAAGCCAAAGAAAAGGAAAAAGGAGAGTGAAAAGGTGAAAACAAAACAAAGCATGAAAAAGAAAGAAAGAAAGAACTGCTTGTTAGTAGAATCATGCAATCAACTGCGAGAAAGCAATGCTAATCAACCAAAAGGAGCAGATATGAGCACATCAAGGACACCTAACCCAAGGTATCGCCAATCTTAAAGATTTTTGACTCCCAAACGTCTCATACAAGACAAGGTCCTTTGTGCACAAGTGTTAGTGTATCCTAGTTGATTCCGATTGATCCAAAGCAAAAATCACCACCCGAGCTCATTTTGAAGCAAAAGGATTAACAAAGAGTTTCCCTCCCCCGCTTGTGTCGTCCTTGGCTTAGTGAGGGCCGCAGGAAGTGCAAGGAAAGGCTCCTCACTTTATTTAACTTAACAAGCAATCATAACTTTGTTTTACCAGTTGCCATGTTTCGAGATTAACGTGGCCCGTGAAGGGGTTTACTCTACCAGTGTGGCTTCGCTCCATTCACAAACGAAGTGCTTAAGGGACGAGGGCGCCGCAACCACCCACATCAAACCACGTTGGTGAACCAACTTTCCATTAAGTTTATAAGGTTAAAAGTCGGGTTTTTTTCGGGAATTGGAACGACCTTTCGAAAAGGGGTCACCCTCCCAACTCAGGTTGCTCCATACGCAAACAAAGTGCTTAAAGGGCATGAGTGCCGCCCACTCACACCGGCCCTTTGTTGGTTTCACCATCAATTAACCACTTAGTCTAATTTAATTAACTTTCACTCTTTCAATGAGCTCGAGGGTGAACAACTAAGGTCTCACGGTTTCAAAAAGGAAGTGAAAAAAACAAGAACCCCATTTTGCAATCAACGAGGGGAATCTAATTAGATGAGTTATGGCAATACCCGGACTAGAGCCTACAATGCTCATACCGACTTCTTTTAAGAAGATTAACAAAGACTTCGAGCCATTAACTATGCGATTCTAAAAACAAAGCAAAAACAAAAGAAAAACAGAAAACTTTAGGGGTTTTTCACCGCCTTTTTCTCCTTTTTTCTTTTCAAATTTTTTTCAAGTTTTAGCAAAAACTAAGAAAAACAAAAATAAAATTCTAGGTGATCTACCATTGAAATAAAAATAACTCACCCCCCCCCCCCAACACTTAAACTCCACAATGTCCTCATTGTGGGAAAGGTGTCGCATGAAAGGCAGAAAACTTAGGAAAAACATAAAAACAAAAACACCTAGCAAGCAAAAGGGGTGGCGACCCAAGCCCACATGGCTCCAACAACAAAAATAATCCCAACAAGCACATACTAGGGGCTCGCCACCAAAAGAAAAATCAAGCATGCAACATGGATAAAAAATATAACATGTTCAAAGAGAGTGGAAAGAGGCTACCTCGAGATCTTCAATTAGAACACTCTCAATCCACAATCCAAAAGAACTAAGCATAAGGTTAGGATAAGCAAATTAAACTACGTAGATGCTTAGGTCCTAGCATGCAAGATTAGAAACATGAAAAAGAAACTAGGAAAAGAAAGAAAAACAAAAGAAATAGAAGAAGAAAAGGAAACGTATGGGCTACCTCCCACATAGTGCTTGTTTTAGGTCCCTAGCTTGACCCAATACCCGTTTGATCCTTGAAAGACGCGGTGCACATGAGAGAAGCATCTTCCATCTCTTCCACCATCTGATTTTCCTCCCTTTCCGGCATTTCCCCACTTTGTATGATTGTAGGTCGAGATGATCTATCAAGTTCTTAGTTGACCTCGAGGAAAAGAGAGGTGATGACTTCTTATGCTTCATCCACCTTCGTTTTCTTCTCTTCTTCCAACATCTCCCAACCACCTTAGTGAACTAAACAAGTTGTTCCTCTGGAGGTTGAATCAGGTGAAAAAGATGATGAAGCAATTTAAACTCCACTTTAGTTGGCTCCTGGAATTTTGGACACTCGGGAACAAGCATGGGTTGATGACGGTCATCTTGCTTCAATACTTCTTCTTCTTTCTCAACCCTCTCCTTGAATTCTTCTTCATCAAAATTGTTCAATGTGATCGGGAAGTACTTAGACTCCACTTGGGGAAGAGAAGACTCTAAAGATGTCGCATCGTCGATAATAAAACCATGAACCTCCATACGCTCAAATAAAGGCTCCTCCAGGGGAACATCATCCACTTCTCTAGTATATGTCCCATCAATAAGATTAGTGAGGGAAACGACCTCACTACCATCGGGCTCGACATGGATTGGCTCGAGAAGGATCTCGTCTAAAGGACACTCACATGAAAGCTCGAACATATAGGGCTCCATTGAGTACCCATCTACTTCTTCATTGAATTCGTCCTCCTCACCCCACTTCTCTTCATTCCCACTTTTGGCCTCTTCAAACACCACCTCCCTTTCTTCATTCATCTCTAACTCAATCTCTTTTTCTTCTTCTCCCAAACATCCTTCCTCCACAAATGTGGGTGCATTGGTTTCTTCTTCACTCCGTAGGGCAATAAAATTCACCGGCACCATTTGGGTAGGTTGAGGTCGGACGGGAAAGGAAAATAGTCTTGCTGAGCAATTTGGGCCCATTGATTTTCAATGTTTTCAAGGCGAGCCCTATCATTCTCCTGGTTTTCCACAATTTGCTTCAACAACTTCTCTATGTTGGACTCTTGAGATGGTTGGGACTCTTGAAGTTGAGGGGTAGGTTGGTGGAAAGTGGGTTGCTAAACTTGCGGGTCTTGGTAGCTAGATGAGAAATGTTGGATGTTTTGGGTGGAGGGTTGGGTCTCCTGCATGACTTCCAATTGATTGGTTGCTCCATTTGATACCACCTTCTGTTGCATCTCTTGGACGATGCCCATAAGGAGCTTGATTGTAGGTTCGCTCTCCAAGAAATAGCTTCCATCTCCTGAACTCCGACGGCTTCCCCAAGAAGGAGAATGTTGAAATAATTCATGAAGGAAGACATTTGCTTGATGCTCGATCTTCATAAGGAACATTCCTCCCGATGCAATGTCAATTGACTCCTTGAGATTATCTTGAAGCCCATGGTAAAACTAATACAACAATAACCAATCCGGCAGATTGTGATGCGGACATCGCCTTTGGAGACTTTTGTACCTTGCCCATGATTCGAAGAGAGTTTCTCCCGGCTCTTGGTTGAAGTTCAAGATGGCTTGTCGGAGCCTATGCGTCTCATCGGCCGGAAAGAAATGGTGGATAAAATCACGGCTCACTGTATCCCAAGTAGTATATGTGCCAGGTGGGAAAATGTCGAGCCACATCTTAGCTTTTCCCTCCAAAGTGAGAGGAAAAAGCTTTAATTTTAAGAACTCCGAAGATACCTCTGGCATATGCACAAAACCAATCCGATCTTCAAATCTTCTGATATGGTCGACAGGATTCTCGAAGGCATCCCCGTGGAATTGGTTTCTCTCAAAAGCATCCAGCAGGCATAGTTTGAACTCAAATGTTGCGGTGGGTGGTAATGGCGGTAGGATGATAGGGTTGCCTCCCATACGCGATGATGGAACAGAGTATGATAGCAGGGTACGGGGTGGTTCGAGTTGACCTTGAGCCATAGGGATTTCGACACCATTTGAGATGCTTGTTCGAAGCTAACCTATAAACACGTAACTTGTAAAGAACCAAAGAGGAATCAAGTACCCAAAGACCTAAACAACTGATCTTTAGCTATGAAAGCAATCTAAATTACTCTTAACCAAAGGAACCTAAAGCTAGGGGCACTAGATCCCCGGCAACGAGACCATTTTGTGTAACGTGGTTTTGTATACCCCGGTTTTGTCGTTCTTTTCACGGAGCGAGGGGCCTTGGCTAAAGGTATTGGTCAAGAATGTGTCTAGATCGCTAAGGTCGCAAAAGATGAGGGTAAGGTAACTAATCTAAGCAAACATGAAGAAACAAAGAAACTAAGGTCAGGTCAAAGAGAAAAATGGGCTTCGGAGGCTTTTTGGGATGCAAACCGGAACAAGGAGACGGGTTTTGCAACAAGAGAGCAACAAGAAGAAAAATCAAGTGGCAATTACGCTAGAAAATATCCACCGGGCTTCTTCTTTCGAGGATAGTCCGAATTAACTTCCTCAAAGTCTACCACGGACCCGGACAGTTAATGAAACGAAATTCCCTAGTTAACCTCCTTCCACTTTCATGGGTGAGCATTAACTATCCCAACCTCAACCTTCCATGACAAGTGTTGGGTGTATTCGGGAGCTTTCAGACCCAAATACACCACACTTGAGGGAAGGATTGGAGTGGGAAAGTGATTTTCCACCTAATTACTCACTAAAATTTCTAACCCATCCCTAATTACCCATTCACACCCTTAATTACCCCCTAACTCATTAGGGTTCTGACCACTACTCATTTTATCAACTAAGTTAACATCAACAAAACCAACACTAAGCATGGATTCTAGTAAGGAATAAGCAAAACTTAACCAAAGTAATTAAAATGGCAACAAGAACATCAAAGCAACAAGGAAACAATTAAAGGAAAGCAATTAAATCAACAAGTAATAACAAAAGAGATTAAGGAAAGAATTCACCTAACAAAGATGCCAAGGAGTGAGGATGAACAAGAGAAAAGAGAAGCTTCAATCACCAATACTTCAATCTTCAATACAAAACCCAAATCAAAGTAATAATCTAAGTGGAAATCTCACTAATCACTCATTAATTAAACCCTAATTACAACCTAAGATCTAGGTAACCCTAGCTTAGAGTCTCCTTAGACTCCCAAAAAAACTCCCCCTCTTACAATCGCATCTTACGGTTTAAATACAAAGCAAATTGGTTAAGCAAAACGCTGTCGTTCACAGCCGCAGAATCGCGTGAAATTGCAGTCGGTCGCGGGTGCGACCACCCAAGTCGCGAGTGCAACCTCCCAAGTAGCGGGCCCAACCTCCTAGGTAGCAGGTGCGACCATGAGAAAAGTGCCCGGGCGATTTTGTTGTGCGTGAGGTAGTGGGCGCTACCTCTCAAGTCGCGGGCGCGACCACCCTAGGTCGCGGGTGCGACCCTCTGCTGGAGCATTTCCTTTGAGGCTTCTTCATTGGCCTTCGCGGGCGTCACCAGCAGGGTCGCGGGCGTGACCTACCTCTGCTGGACCCTCTATCGTCTAATTCCAGGATGTAGCGCCCGCTACAAAGGTTGTAGCAAGTGCTACGATCCTGTTTTTCTTCAAACTTGGGGAAAAGGTTCCCGGGTCGACTCCGCCTCAGTTCTCGACTCGGCTGGGCTCGGGGAATTACTCGGAATTCTCTAAAATGCCCCTAAAAAGCCCTAAAATAGCTCATTTGCTTTGTTTTACTTCTTAAATGTGAAAAACCTACAAAAGAACGAAAAAGCGGAAAAAACAATAGAAAAGACTCGGAATCGAGCCAAAATAGCAAGTCGAAAGACGTTATTTAGGCCCAAAAATGGGACTAAACAGTAGCAATATCTCCTTCTTTCTCCTTTCAACACGGGCGTCCAAGCTACAAAATTCGTCCAAGGAGGGATAGGGTTGAATCTCAACCTTCTCAGCAATAGAAAGAGATAACCCATTAAGGAACCGGGTCATGGTTTGCTCGGGAGTTTCTTGCAAGTTACTCTTGATGAGGAGTTGCTGAAACTCTTGGATGTACTCATTTATACTCCTCTTCCCTTGTTCAAGGATAAAATGCTTCCTCAAGACATCTTGCTTATAAGTATTAGGAATAAACCTCTTGTTCATCAACATTTTAAGTTTCTCCCACGAATTAATATTCCTTTGGCTATGCTGGGATCTTCGAGCTTTCACAGTCTCAAACCAAAGTGAGGTAACTTTGGTGAGCTTCTAACGTGCCAATTTTAAAGCCTTCTTATCACTGTACCCCTTCACTTCAAATATTCTCTCTACTATTTTTAACCACTCCACATAGTCATCTGGGTCAAGAGATCCATTGAACTCGGGAAGATCAACCTTGACATTATGAAAGTCATCCCTTGGTTGTCAATCCCTTCTTCCCCTTTGGTGGGATACATCAGTGGAGTCACTATCCTCATCACTCAACCCAAAATGGAGAGGAGTTCGGATGGGGCTAGGGGAAGGTCTCTCTCTCGTCCTATGCCTAGGTTGACCTTGGAATCATCAAGATATTTTCTCAAGTTGATTTGTGATGGACCAAGGGCATCTTCAATGCGTGAGACCTAACCCCCTAAACCCGGTTAGATAATAATCTCAGGGGGACGGTCCCATACATTCCCTTGATTATCGGCTTGATTCCCCTTTATTTGGATAACTTGTGTCATCCATATCCAATGGATAGGTGAATAACAGATTGTGCTTGAGAGAAATTTATGGAGCTTAGGGGTTCTTTGTGGCTAGGCTTGTGTTTAGGTTATGGGTTCTTTGTAGTTTGGCGCAAAAAAGTGAGATAAAGGATTCAAATATGGAGCATTATCAATCAAACAAATGATCTATGTACTCCAATTGATCACCCCAACAAATTCGCTCCTACAAAAAATTTCAATAATCACATGGAATAAGAGTCACCAATATGATCATTCACACCCAAAATAATAATGACACCCAATAGTATCAAAACCCATCAATACCCAAAACACATATGATCATATACACCAAATATTCATCTCCTAATGTTGCAAAAATATAGAAATAAACCCCCAAAACAGAGCAAAGAACCAAAAACCCTCAAAACAATGTTCACAAAGCCAAAGTCGGTCAATAGAGCAATACCTCAATCAATGGCAAAATCTGGATGCTCTGATACTAGTAGAGAACGTATTTAGCAATGGTGGGAGGACAGATTGAGGATTTCTTGAGTTGAATCAAGAATACACTAGTAGAGAAGAGGAAGAACTTGTAGAATATTGAAGAAACTTTCACCCAAAACTTGAATACTTGATTATAACAACATCAAACACAATATATATGGACTTGAGATAAAGCTAATCACCACTCAAGAGCTGCACAAACCACCATGATTTGATAAAGGATGATCCAACGCAAATCAATAAAGGTTTGACCTAAAACATCACCATTTCATGCAAGAAGTTGGATAAAGTAATAATATTTTGGAGAGGATTTGAGTTGGTCTTAAAAATACCATCTATTAATCATCAAAAAGTTGTTATCTTTCTTCCCTAAGATAGATTATATGACCATAGGGGCTAGAGTCTTCCCCAAGAAAGATATAACTCAAATCCAAGCTCAACCCAAGAGATTACATCCAAGGGCTAGGATGTATCTAATTAAAATGACCTAACTTAGGGGCAATCAGCTGTACATTAGTGGGGGTACAAGGGGCATTACATGGGGCATTAAGGATAACAAAGAGAAAAATAGAAAAATCAAAATCCACCCGGAAAACAGGCAGTAAGCTCGGGCTGAGGTATGACACGATCGTGCCATGGTCAAATCCTTGCCCAGTTGACTATGGACATTTTTTCTCGTCGTTTAGACTTCTAAATGTCCGAAGGATGGGAGATTTGTGCTGGGGTTTACTTTTAAAACTCTTTAGGAATTATTTTCACATTTCATAAATAGTACTTGTAAAATCACTTTCCCTTTACTGGGCGTATCTTATGAATAATTAAACCAAACTTTAGGAGTTAACATCCACTTGTTCGAATCTTTAGGATTTGTTCAATTTTTTCACAAGATGTTAGGCTCGGAAGTAATTTAGGCAGCCATTATTTAGAATCATACAAAATCACCCTAAAGTTGCATTGGTACAATGTAAAACCATGTTAAACACATCTTAGACGATCCTGATGTGTTTTACTTTAAAAAGGAGTCACTACCTGACTTTTTAAAGGGAAAAATCCAAGACAAAATCGAAAAGAAAACAAGAAAGACGCCGCATACGAACCACGAAGTGGATTCGATGGTAAGGCTACGAACTTGAAAGGTAAAAACCTTTGAGTTTGCCTCTCATAAAAGGAAACACTCTATTAAAAGTTTGTAAAATGCGCTTTTAATAAATTTTTGAAGGAAAGTAGATTGAAACTTTTCATGATTATTTCATTAACATGCAAAAGAATGAAAGAATTACAACATATACAAGAACACTTTACATTAGGAAATAAACACAACAAAAAGTACCTAAATGAGAATTTTAAGAGGAGCCTTGCCTAGCCTTGCTTGAATGCTTTGATGCCAAATAAAACTAAAGTTTAGGTAGAAAAAAAAGGTGGGAAAAAGTTAGGGAAAAGGTAGAGAAAATGCTCTTTTTGTGGAGTTTTGGTGAGTGTTTTTGGGTAGTTTTTTGTGGGGTTTTTGGGTTGTTTTTGTGGTGTAAGTTTAAGCTTTTTGTGGGGTTTTAGATGGATATGTGTTTAGGCTTAGAAAAGGGGTTTAGGAAGAGAATAAAATGAGTATAAGGATAGTATAGGATTAGAGAATTGATGTACACTACAACAAAAATGGTTTGCGGCAACCGTTCTTGTCGGTCGCTGGAGAGAGCGGGCAACCGATAGCAGCGACCGATAGCTATCGGTCCCGTTTCGAAATGCCTCAATCGGAGTCCGAATGAAGGAATTATAGCCATTTGAACTTGGCTTAGTCAAATAGCAAGGCCATGCGGCCTTGCTCAGCTCCCAGAACCAGAAGCCCAACCCAGTATGCAATCTGGCCCAGAAGACATTAGCAAGGCCGCAGGGCCTTGCTCGTAGCTAAAATCCATTTTGCGATTACCACACTGGCAATCCGTGTGCTGAAGCGCCACTGGTTGCAGGGCCTTGCTCAATATCTGAGTTCGCGCGCCAATTTTTTCCCTCCCAAGCCATGCAATCCCCCGATTCCAGCCCTTGACTTTTGATTGTTGACTTGAGGAAGGCCCTACGACTATGCAATTTTCTATGGAGGGCATGATCTTTGGATCATGCCTCCCCGTCCTTCCATCTTCATACCTCTCACCCCACCTATAAATACCCCCTATTCCCTCACTCATTTCATCAACAATTCTTATCCACATTCATTAACAATTTCCATTAACAACTCTCATCATCACTCTCTCCATTCTCTCTCAAATTCCCTTCTATCTTCCATAATCATTACTACCACTATTCTCCTATCCATACCACCACACTTCAAGCCACTCTCAAATACTCATTCTTTCATCCAAGATTCTAAACCGGCGCCAAGTTCAAGCGTTCAAGAGGATCAATCTTCCCTTCGTCCCTAAGGCTTAAAGTGAGGTTTGTATGTTCTTGTGTTATGTAATTTGTTCGTGTTTATGTAATTTACTTGTACTTTATCTTGTAAAAAAACGTCATGTTTTACTCTTGCATGTTCGGAATATAATGTTGTGAAATTTATTAAACTTCTCCCCGCTCATTTCATTTCAAGTTCGATTTTAGTAAAGTCTATTTTTAAACAGGCAGATTCGAGAATTCTTTAATTCCCGAATTCATAACCTTGCCCCCAAATTTGGAACTCGGGTTCGTAGACTATAGTCATTTTTTCTTTTTTGTTTGTCGATTTCCTTAAATCGGCTGGCAACTCTTTCTTTATAACCCTTTTATATTATTAAACACACATGTTATTACATCGAAAAATCTATAAAATGATTTATATACTCCTATGTTCTAATCCGTAGCTAACCCAAGAGAAAATGTTGAAGAAATTATCATTTGGCCTTGTGGCCTATGACAATTTCTAGTCATTTTCTATTGGGGCCAAAGAAGCACAAGCCCGACAGTGGCAACGTCACAGGCCCCGCGGCTAGTGACGGCCCTGCCCTGTTGGCTATTATGCTTTCTTCTTGGCTCGGGTTCGAATTAGAATTTGTATTAAGTCATTTGTAAACTAATTTAATGTAATTTCAAGTGTGTTAATAATAAAAATGGGCCCGTAAACGAATGAAAGCCCCTTGTCGAAAATGTTTTCATAAAATAAAATTATCCTTATGTAAAAATTAAGCAATCTTGGTCGGCTTCCAATCATTAAGTAGCACCATCGAAACAATTCTCCTGAATGGGGATTTTTCGGGGTCTATATTGACGACTCCACTGGGACTTAAACTCAAAAAGAGGGTAAAATATAAAAATCGAGTTGATTTGAAATTGTAAAAGGGAGAAAGTTGATTTATTTCACGATTTTATTATTCTTTTAGGCATTTTTCATACCAGGCTACTCTCCGAGTCTTTCGACACGGGAGCACAAAAGTGATGGTTTAGATTTAACCTAGGATTTTTGCCGAGAGCGGGCGGCCACTACTTGTGTGATGCACTCTACATCGCCAAGCATTTGGTCTCTCCTCTCACCCATGTTATACTCCAAGGCTTCCTTGAAGTCCGACGAGAAACACCTCACACACTTTACCTATAAATCTCATATGAGATTTACCAATTGGATTTACCAATTAAGCCGATAAACTAATTATAACCCGCTTATTGGTTGTTTTATTCAGCCCTTTACAACATCCATTTTCCTTGAGTAAATAAATAATAAAACAAAAAGAAAAAAAGGTATAGGTTGTCGGTCTTTTTGAACATTATCCTAGTCCGCATAATAGCCAGTATAGCCCAAGCTATTCGTGTTCATTGGCCCAAGTTACGGATTCTCCTTAAAATGGCTGGCCTGTGGATTGGGCCCATCCGAATTGAAAAACTTTAACTTGTGCTTTCTAACTTATGATCAGCTCGCTATATGTGACTTTATTCGGCCCTTTATAATGTTCTGTTGTTAGGATCCATATAGAGTTAGGCCATGCACTCTCAAGAAGTGGTGAGTCATTTGAGTGTCAGCATGAAGGTGTCGAATCTATTAGGGTCTCATATGGGTCTCTTAAGACATGCATGCATCGGGTAGAAAGTGTCAGACTCAATTATCGAATCACTAACAAATTTCAATACAGGCACGATAAGAGATCGACTCCGGGCCCGCATCAGAGATCTGCGTACCGGCCGACAGGTTCCTAATCCAAACTACAATCTGTCTGTCACCTAGGACTGCATCACGGCTGAAGAACGATTCCAAGAGATTTCTATCCAAAGTTCTGAAGCTAACATTTCCAAGCAGCTAGAGGATCTTTACACAAAGATATAAGGCCTAATCTTTGCTAATTTCCTGATAAACTTCCCACTAAACTGATGGGTCTATAATCCTTGATGTCTATTGCACTCTTTTTCTTGGGTATTAGAGTGACCCAAGTGGTGTTAATCACGGGGGAAATTTACGGTCTTCAAAAAAGTAAATTCTCGACCAATTACTTGTCAGAGATGTTTGATGCTCCTAAGTCAGGATTATTAGAATTTAATTTTCCATTTGAAAAACAACCAAGAAACGTTTCGCAAATACATTGCTAAAGGCAATTAATGAAAAAGCACGAATCAACTAACTAAAAGTTTTTTATAAATCATGTAAAGACAGGGAGGGATTGAAGATGATGATTAATTTAAGATCGTTATGTTAAATTGACGGTGTCACTATCATCAGCACATACTTTTCGCCTATTTGTCCAAATTAATTTTAACATCATTCATATATGGAGTGGACTCACCGCTTTTTGCCATTAGCATTCCCGAACACGCATAATACGATTATTTTTTTTTCAATTACTCTAGTACTAGTATATAACCGTGAATTATGATACTATTTGAGTCGATGTCAAGTGATTCAATTAATGAAATTTAATTAATGAAAACATGTTATTTAATTAATTAAATTTAAAGTAATCATCTATTATTTAAATATAATAAAACAAATCCTTCAAAAGTAAACTCAAATCTAAGGGAATGAATTTGGGAAGTTTGGTTTTCTTCAACCAAACCCCAAACCTATGAATAAATATTTTAAATTATATTTTGCTTATACCAAGACTAGAATTTTAGTGGAAAATGTGAAAATTAAAGGAGTTTACCATTTATATACCATTTCTTTAGTAACATAAATGTCAAATTAAAAAATAACAAATTCATACATCTAGGTTACAAATATTAATAAATAATTAAAATAATATTCATTAAATTTTTATAAAAAAATATTCATTAGTTACTTTTTCTTTCAATAAATTAGAACTAGTTTTTTCAATATTTGGTTGAGGAGTGTGCTACGAAATTTGTAATGATTTTTCATTATTTTATTTTACCAAACACATTTTGAAAAATAGTCTTAACTTTCCCAAAATATACTAATCATACTTTTTAAAAGGTTGTATGGTTGATTTTGTTTAAAAGTTTCTCAATATATAATATTTTGTCTTGTCACTAGTAGAATTCAACCCTTTTGGCGTTTGCTTTTGGCGTCTGATACGGGCATAAACAGATGCCAAATAGGTATTGGCGTCTGATTTAAACAGACGCCAAATCCTTTAACGCCTTTTCTGAAACGGCGTCTGTTGTTTGACGTCTGTTTAAATTAGACGCCATATTAACAGACGCTAAAAACGGACGCTATTTTTGCAGTTATCGAGGCGTTGTGTTAGACAAAAATGGTGTCTGTTATGGACTTAACAGACGCCAAATTACACAAAAAAATGGCGTCTATTAAGGCCCAAAACAGACGCCAAGATGTAATAAAAAAATAAATAAAAATTGTAACGTCGGTAAATATAAAGAAATTCCAATATATTTAATTACACTACACAATATATTTTGTGGGTTGTAATTTTAAAATAGAGTAAATTAATATTTTTTTTAATTAGTAAGAAAGTTGTGTAATAAGATTTATGGAGGCATTAATAATGAAAAAAAATGTGTGTGTGTAGAAATAACAAAAAAAAAATAATGAATATATATCTAATAGTGTTGATTTTTACACAACTTTCTTACATTAAATAATTAAAAAATATATAATACAACTTCAATAATGTTGATTTTTATAACTATTATATAGGATACAAAAAAAAACTAAATTGTAATGAATATATATCTTCAATATTCTTCAATCTTTATTCTTCAATTTTCAATCTTCTATCTTCAATCTTCAATCTTCAATCTTCAATCTTCAATGTTCAATGTTCAATTGTTCAATTGTTCAATTTTCAATCTTCAATGGAATTGAGGTGGAGGGAAGATGAGAGAAGATGAGAGAAAATAAAGTGGAGATGGAAAGTGATGATATTGAAGTGGTGGACGGAAAAAATTCGGAGCGAAATTTCAGATTGTTTAGTTTATATATGTAGTAGAAAATGACGTCTATTTTGAGGACAAACAGACGCCATCTGTAGAATACCCAAAATGGCATGTGTTTGGGCTACAAACAGACGCTAAATGGCGTCTGTTTACACCCCAAACAGACGCCATTTTGGGTAGGCGTCTGTTTGTCCCCCCAAAACAGACGTTATTTTCCCTTGTAATTTTGTTGAAAATTTGTAGCTTGGCTGGCCTTATAATACGTATATTATTATTATTATTATTATTATTATTATTATTATTAATTATAACTATTAATTACGTATTATAGTATATATATTTAATTATAATTATATTATTAATTGTTAATGTTATTGTAGTTATTATAATTTGTACATTAATAGAATTAATGTATAGAAGTGTTAGTTAAATGTAAATAAAAAGACAAATTAAAATAATATGAATCCCGCCGGCCAAGTGCTTGATATTAATGTACATACGTATGTATACATCATTTTAGTTATAGTTAATTATTAATTAGTATTATTTTTAATTTTTAATTTATTTTAGCTATAGCTATATCTAGCTAGATAATTTATATATATTACGTTGTTAATTATATTGTTAATCACAATAATTTTGATTAATGCTATATATTAACTATATAATTATTATTATTATTATTATTATTATTATTATATATATATATATATATATATTGTTATGTGTATGTACGTGGTGTAGTTTTATATATATGTTATTTAAGTTAATTAATACGTACGTATGTGCGAACATAATTAGTAAATATATCGATGTTTAAACGTACAAGTACATATAATAAGAAAGTGTTTAAATGTTCAAATATTGTAAAATACAATCAAAATAATTAATCTTGAGCCCCATTGTCATCAGTTTCCTACTCCTCCCCACCGTCGTCATCATCACCATGATCATCGCCTTGTATCAAATCGTCGACGATTTGAAATAAAAGGTTTCCTGGGATACAACGGCAATTATTGGAACGTGTAAGTAATTTAATTTTGTGATATATGAAAAAAAAAACGTTTACCTGGGTAAGCAAAGAATGAGTCCTAGTGAGGCACGGTGGGCTGAGGTTGGTCTGGTTGAGACGCGGCGGTCCGGCAAGAAGTGCGGCGTTGGGGCGGCGGTGGAGGACCCCCTTGCCCATATCCAGTGTAGGGACTTGACTTCTCGAGGAAGATTCAACGATGTAAGGTGCTTGCAGTTATAAGACGGTGGCTGCTGGTACTGGCGTTGCATCTGCGCCATTTGTTCCATTACTCTTCGTTCCATCGCCGCCATCTTGTCATGAAGTAGACGCCTATCTTCCTCAAACCTTTTCCTTTCTTCCTCCATTCTCCTCCTTTCTTCCTCGTTTTTTAGCCTTTCTTCCTCGAGTCGACGCTGAAGTTCTCTGTTCATCTCCGTAACAGAGGCTCGGACGTCGAAGGGAGCGGAGTCATTACGACGCCGTGCACGTCTCCTAGATGCGATGTAGGGGAACTGCGTTGGATCATAGCTTCCCCCACAACCTCCATGCCTATGATGTGTCCCCGACTTTGCAGTTTTTGTAAAACCAGAACTCATATTCAGACATGATAGGAGTAACTGGTTGACCGTCCTCCGCTGCTTTGCCGCCATCTCCAGTTTGTACGATTCATAATCGCTATGCATCTTATCCTGGCGGATACATAGAAAGAGTAATTGGAATTAGCGAATTAAAGTTAATGTTCGTACGTAAATCATATATAATAACTTAAATATTGAATGATGAAGGTACTTACCTCAAGTTGCCTGAACTTGTCGTCCACCCACTGATCGGTGCCCTTCTTCATATGGGTCGCTTCGAATTGTTCCCATATGGTAGGGTCAAATCCCTTATTTTTTAATTTCTGTACGTAAGTTCCTATACAAATGTTAAATTGTTTGGGGTTTGTACACTAGTTAAAACATATATATGTACGACGTTGAATATATATAAAGTCATAACTAACTTACCAATTTTTGTCTGAAGATACCGAATGGAACTGGGCCCATTGTGTGTGATGGTGGGCCCTTCTCTTGGTCCATCTTCCTTGCCCGGCTCATATTGCTGCACTTTTCAGTGAACTTGGGGTCTTGCCATAGATCAATGAATTTGTTCCATGCACAATCCATTTTGGTTTGCCTTTCCCCATCAGTCAACACTTTTTTGATTTGCCGATAACGTCGGTGAATTGTTTGATAGTCCTTTTTCTGAACCATTCACGTATATACGCCTCATGTTGCTCCTCCCACCAGTATTTTTTCTACATTTAAACCATACATGAAGAATTAAGCATGCAAATTAAACAAGCTACATCATATCGTTGAAATCATCAAACCTGAAATTTTTTTGGCATAGTTTCCCCTATAAATGGACAATTATCCCTCATTTTACATACACCAATTCATTTTAATATACCTCAATGACCACACGCCGGATAACCATACACAAACATACACACATTCATTGCCATATGTCACACGCCGGAGAACCACATATATATAAGTATTCAACTCAATAGGAATGCCTACGTATGTAAACAAAATTTAAAGAGGAAACCATACGAGGGGTTTACCTTAAACTCCTCAAATATCATCTCACGCATCTCCAGAGGCACTTTATTCCATTTAGGCCAAAAGCCTTTGAAACTTTGTTTCACTATGTCCATAATGGCCCTGACTGCGTGTGACCCATAAGGCGACACACTTAAACCAATAAGAAATGAAACAACGGTCAGAGGACATACAAAATTATATTTAAATACAAAGTTACAAATGCATAATCAAAGTTCAGATTGATACTCACGTGCCATTACAGGGTTCAATGATAAACTTGCCATCCGGCATTCTTGCAGCATCTCCTGGTACGTCAAGCTCAATGCGATACCGGTCACTAACATCCTCCTGCTCCGTTTGGGTGTCGACCTCCCCTTCAGTTTGGGTACCCCCCGGTTCGGTCTGGTTTCCTTCCCCTTCATTTTGATCTGTTAGGGAACCCGCTCATCAGTTTGGGCACCCCCTGATCATAACACTCGCCCACCGTCTGGTTCGCTCCTGGCATACCGGGCGCAAAGAACTGCATGAGATCCATGGTGGAGGGGTCTAGTTGTGAAAATAGGTCGAAGTTGCTCCCATGAGGTTCAGGAATAGCTTCAGGGACAGGATCAAACTGAGGAATGTATGGTGATTGCGGGTTTGAGGATGAACCACCTCTGGCATTAGGTCTAGACCCACCACGGGTCCAACCTCTGTGGGATTCCTCTCTTCCTGTCATCTAAACTGCAAAATAATAATAGAATAAACATTGAATTAGTATCAAATCCCACGAAATAAAATAGAAAATAATATGAATTAGTATCAACTCCCACAAAATACAATTCTTTAACAGACTTCGTAACACAAAGAAATAATAATAATGAGACAACACATTGATGTACAATAGAATAAACATTGAATTAGTTTCACTGAGCAATAGTAGATAATGTTCGTTTCAGACACTTGTCACACAATCTAAATTCGAATGTTGTATTCTTATTTAATAGTCATCGTTGTCTTCATCGTCCTCATCCACATCCTCATCGTCACCATCATCATTTTCGTCATCGTCGTTGTCTCCATCATTCTCATTGGATATGTCGGACGTATTACCACATACTATTAATTGGGTGTTCTCCATGTCAGCAACCTCATCGATCACCCCTTCAATTGCGAGTACTTGTGAAACGGTACCGTCGTTAGGGTTGATCGGGACAACAACTCTTGGTTGATCATCTTGGATGGCCAACAGAAGGGTGTACTGCTTGTACTGTGCATATGATGGTTTGTTTGGAACCACAACCCACCAGTTAGCTTTATCTCGTATGCCTGCCAGGTAATTCATGAACAACACTTGGGTTGCGCACCTCGTCAAGATGAATGGGTCGTACTTCCAGTACCGTCTGTCCTTGTGTAATTCAACAAACGGGCATAACCTTGGTGAACATACACCTCGTACCGGGGTACTGTCAAACCAATCACATCTGAATAGTATGCTCTTCCTGTTGACAAGCCCAATATATTCTAGTGCAATGACTTCTTGGAGAACACTGTAGAAGTCATCAACAAATCTACCACCCCCCGTGCATTTAACACACACCCCAGCACTATACGAATCCACTGAGTTACTCCTTGATTGGGTGTGAAATAAGAACCCGTTGACTCGATAAGCACTCCACGTGGTCATTTTAGGGGAAGGCATACGGGCTAAATGGTAAAGATGTTCATGACGCTCATCTTCGTAAAACTGAAAGGCTTCCCAATTTTCCTATATATGGAGTAATAGTTAGATGTGGAATAGTTTAAGTTTCGTTTAAATATGGTCTAAATCGAAATTGTTGAAATGATTGCGATTCTCACAGTTAACTGATAAAACCATTGACCGAACTCTGCTTCAATCATCTGATCCAATTAGGTGTCTGTGGCATTGGGAAATGAAGTCAACTTATAATTCTTAAACAAGCTGCGCGGGATACAAGCTCATTAATTACATTGAATAGATATCAATTACCCTATGTAATGGATAATGACAAACTTAATCAAGTTGTAAGTGAGCATTGCTTACTCTAAGTAGTGGTTGAATTCTTTGCGATTCGATGAACGCGTGCGGGTGTCTTTTTGTACTCTTGATCGCTGAGCCACCTCGTGTTTACACCTCCCACGAGGGTCCCACTGTCCTTGAAAACCGACAATAACGTAGGATCATCCTCGACATTAATGGTCACATCTTCGTTACGCATACTTGTTGATGTAGAAGACGATATATCAGGCCTAAAGTATGTAGATGCGAATTGGGAGATCTCAAACATGAGGTACGCTTGAGCCATAAATCCTTCGGGGTGTGCCTTGTTCTTTATTTTCTTCTTCAACCACCCGAAATACCTCTTAAAGGGATACATCCAACGATATTGAACAGGATTACCAAAGAATGCCTCCTGAACCAGGTGAATGGGCAAGTGTTCCATTACGTTGAAGAAGCCGGGGGGAAATATGGTCTCCAGCTTGCATATTATTATGTGAATTTCTTTCTCAAGCCGGATTAAGTCACTGTGCTTCAATATTATGGAGCACAGGCTCTTGAACCATTGGCTTAACTGAACGAGTGGCTCCAGCAAATCATCGGGAAGTGCCCGGAACGAAACAGGTAAAAGTGTATGCATAAACACATGACAGTCATGGCTTTTAAAGTTTTGAAACTTTTTACCTAATGCATCGACACAGTTCGTGAAGTTCGAAACATAAGCGTTGGGCAAACGAAGTTTTTGTGCCCTATCACAGACGTCTGATCGTTTATCCTTAGGAAGAACATATTTGGCTCTTGGCTATAGGGGTTTACCATTCGGACCAGGCAATAGATGGAGTTCCGGCCTGTCACAAATGTCCGCCACGTCCCTCCTTGCATTTCCATCATCCTTCGTTTTACCGTCCACCCCCATCACCGTGTTTACGACGTTTTCCACAAAGTTCTTCTCAATGTGCATCACATCTAAGTTGTGTGGAACCATGTGATCCTTCCAATAAGGCAACTCCCAAAAGATACTTTGTTTCTTCCAATTATGAACATTCTCTCTGAATACCGGGACTATAAAGTCGCCATGGGTATTCACCTTGGGGAAGTGCTTCACCTCCTCATAGATTTCATAAACGTTTTTCCTACACGGTGGGACAGTTCCATCTGGGCAAGTGTGCCTCTTTCGAAATGCCTTTCGATTTCTTCTCAAAGCACGCCCCTTATCAAGAAGCTGTCGGTGACAGTCAAACCACGAGGCTTTCCTCCCATGCTTCAGACGCATTGCTTTCAAACCATCCATGCAAACAGGACAAGACATGGCACCGTGCGTGCTCCACCCAGAAAGCATGCCAAGGGCCGGAAAATCATTCACTGTCCACATCAACGATGCCCTCATGTTGAAATTTTGTCTTTTGGAGATGTCGTACGTTTCAACACCCACCCATAAGCGTTGCAGCTCGTCCACCAAGGGTTGGAGGAAGACATCAATTTTATTTCCGGGGTTTTTCGGACCTGGAATAATACATGTGAGGAACATGTACGGCGTTGTCATGCACAATTCAGGTTGCAAGTTGTAAGGAGTAACTACAACCGGCCATATCGAATAAGATCTCCATGTCATGTTGAACGGGTAAACCCATCCGCACACAAGCCCAGCCTTACATTTCGCGATTCCCCCCAAAGTCTGGATGCACGATCTCAAACATTTTCCATGAGGCGCCGTCCGACGGATCGCAAAGAACACCTTCCTCGCGTTTGTTCTCCGCGTGCCATCTCATATGCCCGGTCGTATTCTTCGAGGCATCTAGACGCTGCAACCTAGGCGTCAAGGGAAAGTAAAACATTTTCTTGTACGGAACGCCTTTCTTTGTCGTGGTCGATGATTTCTGTGGCTTATACCTAGGATGGCCACAAAATTTACATTCAGTGAGATGTGCATTGTCTTTATAGTAGATCATGCATCCACTAAGGCAACAATCAATTGTTTCATAGCCCATCCCCAACTTCTTAACCTTCTTTTTCAACTCATCATAGTTTCTAGGCACTAGGTTCGGCTGGGGACAACTCTCGCTCATCAGTTCCATGATATCGTTCATTGCCTGCTCCGACATATTGTGCTTTGACTTCTGACCGATCAGTCTTACGGTAGTAGACAACTCGGTATGAGTCGCACACCCTTCCTATAGAGGTTGTTGAGCAGATTGAAGCATATCATAAAATTGTTGAGCTCCTGCATTAGGCGCCTCATTTGCCATGATGAAATCATTCATCATCTCTTCCCTTCTGTCGATGAACTGTGGCTGATTCGGTTCCTCGTTTGTCGGCGGACTACCTGCGGACGATTCCCACTCACCTTCCGCATCGTCACCGCTGCCATCCTCATCATCATAGTCACCCCATTCTTCACCATGGCTCTACTAACACTAATATCGTTCCATAAACCCTCGCCTATACAAATGATATTTAACTTCATCGGGACTAAATCTGCTCTTATTCTTGCACTTCACACATAGACACCGATACTTTCCTGTCCTCGGATACTCATACGAATTACTCTTTGCAAATTGATCAAACATATCTACCCCAACAGCCTATTCTGCCTTGATAACCCTCCTACCCGGTTCAAACCTCTGGTACATCCAACGGCGATGTGGGGGCCCATCCATAATGTACGTGAATCTATTCATGAATTTAATTAATAATAAACAACCGTCTCATTACTAAAAAATTAATGATAATAAATTATTCAGTACGTACTTAAATTCATAATTATAATAATTTATGTTCAATTGTATTATTCAATAACGTGCTTGATTACATATTATCAAAATCATCCAAACTCAACACTTTTTTATGGCATCTACAACTAAGCTATGTCACCAGGCAAGAGGATCTTGTTATTGTCCAAGGAGAGTGTGTTTGTTAACTGTTAATCTATGGCTGAAAAAGACTTTCATGAGTCGTACCGACTTCTCCTTTATTTTTCTGGTTCCGAAAAAGTAGCACAATCTCAGCAGTGAAATTGCGCGAGGTCTATAGTGCTCTAGGAGTTAGAAGCGTCTCAGATTCGTTACAATACAGTATTTCTATTGTGCAGCCTGGTGGGCAGCAAGACAAGGTGGGTCTGAAAGAAAAGCTTATAGTAAAGGGTCTAATAGAAATCGTGTTGGGCTTTCTTGCATGTAAGATTCATAGGTCCATCAAAGCATTGAATTTGCAGCATCGTGCTTTATTTTGATGGACATATGAATCCTACATGCAAGAACGACCAACACAATTTCTATTAGACCCTTTACTACAAGCTTCTCTTTCAGACCCACCTTGTCTTGCTGCCCCTCAAGCTGCACAATAGAAACACTGCATTGTACCGAATCTGAGACGCTTCTAACTCCCAGAGCACTATAGACCTCACGCAATTTCACTTCTGAGATTGCGCTACTTTTTGGAACCCAGACAAATAAAGGAGAGTCGGTACGACTCATGAAAGTCTTTTTCAGCCATAGATTATCATGTCACAACACACACTCTCCTTGGACACTAACATGACCCAAACTCAACCTCTTTTTATGACATATATATACAACTAAGATACTAGAAATATAAATTATCCTACTTACTACTCTAAACTACCATCACAAATAACCTATTCACTAATTATGTAGCTACTGGCTGTTGAGTACTTAAGTAAGTAAATGGATGTGACATAATTATTTACATAATTTATGTCTTCATTTGGAGTTATGAGTAATTAAGTTAGCAATTAGGTTGGATTAGCAACAAATTTCCGCTATCAACTTTAAAGGCTAACTCACTTACTAAGAACAACCAAAATCATCCAAACTCAACCTCCTTTTATGACAACTACCTATAAACTACTCGGAATAGTATACTGTAACGACCCGCCCTAAACCCGTATTAATTAAGGCCTTAATCCCAGTGATTAACGAAATTACGCTGTTCAAATTTTTCTTTCTTTTATGTTAATATGGTTATTACAGTTATTATTATTATTTATTTTTATGCGCGACAGGTCTCGAGCAAGGCGATGGTTAAACGGGTTGATTTTATGTTATCTCGAATTTAAAGTTATTATTACGAGTTTATGAATACTTTTACGATAAGTTTTATAATTTATTTTATCGTTCTCAATTTTACGCTTGTAACCGAAGAAGGTTATATTAATTTTAATTTCCGTTTCTTTTACGATTTATATTACCCAACCTTCCTAAGTACATTTTATTGCTCAATTCATTTTATTAATATGTCCTACCAATTTATTTTATGTGGTTTAGTATTAGTTAATTTTACCCAATTTATTCCCAAGTAATTTTATTTAATTTATGCTAAACTATTTTATCAAGTTTTATGTTGATTAATTTTATCTAGTTTATTACCAATTACCTTATCTAGCTAATTTTAATGACACCTTTGTTAGCCTAATTACTAATTAGAAGAATGGTTTAAGTAGTGTTTTAATTTAATTAAGGGAGTGTATTTATATATACAAAGGGGGGGAGTAATAAGGCCTTCTATTTCATTTTATTTACAAATCAGAAATTCATCTCACCTCAACCCTCCTCCCCCTTTCTCCTCTGCCCAGCCCAGGCAGCCCTGTCCGGGTGTTTTCGCAACCTGCCAGGCCACCATGCCCAGTGGTGGCCGAGCCACCCTCCTTCCCTCCTCTCTTGTTTCCTTCTCCAATTTCTCTCTCAAGTGGTATATATTCAAAACCCTAACTCTATTCTTTATGTTCTAATCTGAAATTTCACTTCTAATTTGTATAATTCTTGTTGTTCTTCATCTCTTTTATGTTTTTAAGCATGAATTTATGTTGTGGTTAAGTTAGGTTAATTAGGGTTTAAGTTTTGGGTTGAATGCATGTAAATTTTGGGTGTTCTTGAAGAGTTCTTGATAGATTTATGGTGGATGATGATTCTATCTTTGTGCATGTGAGTTTGTTGAAGGAATATTGAATTTTGGGACTGATTGTAAGTATTGGTTATGTTAATTATGTGATTTTGTGCTTAAATGATATGAATTGGTGAGAATTTGGGGAAGGAGTGCTAGTACAAGCATTGTTTCAAGTAGCATGATTTAATCCATGGTTGCATGTGAGATTTATGATGTTATTTGAGTAAGTTTTGAATGTTCATTTCTGGAAATATGATGAATGTTAGCTAATTTGAAGTTTAGTTGTGAATTGGTATGATTTAGAAGCTTAAACAAACATTAGAAGTGGGATTAAGGACATTAAAGTTTCTGTTTGGGAATCTGATTTTTACAGAGGATGAAAAGTGTGAATTTTGCCCGGATTTTTACTGGAAATGATATCCCAAGTGATTATCTAACTCTAGGCTTTGGAATTTCGAGAATCCGATATGTATAGCCCGAGATACGAGCAAAACCGTGAAGGGGTACTGTTATATACGTTTTCTGGAGTCAGTAGCTAAATGCTACTTTTTCGTCCATTTGGAGACCTTGTTGGTTCTTGTGTTAAACATAAAATTTTTAGGTTACTCTTTAAGCTTTCCGGAAAGATAAGATTTGCGCCCATACGATATCGGGAGTGAAAGATATGAGGCCGTGTTTAAGGGCTGTCAATTTAGTTTTCTGCCCAGAATATTATTTCCAATTTCTGACTTTGGGGCCATAATTCAATCATTAAGGAGTTCTAATCAATGGGCGAATTGTATGTCAATGTTAGGATAATCAAGATATGTATTCTAGGTTGCAAGTATGATCATTTGGTGAGGATGGTTTTCTCCTAAAGGTGTAATTGTCATTAGTAAGTCACGGTTATACTATTGAAGAACTAAAAGAGTTATTATCACATATTGATGTTTGGTTTAGAATTCGGGATGCTTGTCTAGCCTAAGGCTTCTTTGATCTCTAAATAGTCTCAAGAAATAATCTTCTTCTAAGTACTTAACTCTAGTTCATCGTTTCAAATGCTCCCGAAATTAATATTTCATTCTCATAATTGTCTTCCTTGTCGCTTGACGACATTCCCAAATAAAGTCAAAGAACTCGTTAATCCTCATTTTAACCTTCGGGCCAGTTGACAAAGTTGTAGGGCGTGATTTTCCCTTTCTGAAAAGTACTCGTTTGCAAAAATTTGAGTTTCCTAGCTCAAGTTATCACCAAATCTGTGATTGATCAAAAACTGAAATTTCTATTTTTCTCATCCCTTTTAAGTTATCAAGTTTTAATTATTTTAATCCCAGCTTGTAAATTTCAAGGACTTTATTAAAGTTCTCAATTTTCTTATGCTCTTATTATAGTTTCCAAGTCGCCCAAACCGTCCCAAGCTCGAGGCACGTCGTAGATCTTTCTACTACCCAAGGTACGCAAATTGTCCAACTTTTCGCTCCTTATCATCATTTAATGTTTTCATGGTTATTTTAAGTTGTGCTTTAATGTTTATGTTACGGTTTTAAAAGGTCCCATTTTTATGTTTTCTTTGTGCTAGTTACTTATAGGTGCTAGCTCTCTTTTTATGCATGATACTCCTGATCAGAGTGTCCAGACCTGGCCAGTGTCGACTGCTCGGCAGTCACCCAATCCAAACTTCGATCGGTTTGGGCATGCGCGTGTGTGAGATGCATTGCATCGATCGTAAGGGATCAAATACTTATGTTTTAGTACCTATCTTACCTTTCATGTACCTTACCTTTTACGTTGATGAATCAAGTTATTTTATTCTTGTTTATCCCTTTCCCCGTTTTTAAAATGAATTTAAATGCCGGCACTAAAACCGTTTTCGAACGGTTTGACGTGTTGGAGGTTTACGTACTGAGTGTTTCCCCACTCATTTTTGCGTATGTTTTAATGTTTTGTTTTAGGCGGTCCGAGCTCTCCGGTTAAAGGCAAGGATAAGCAAAAGTAGGAGTTTTCCCGACCAAGGTAGTCTTAAAGGGCGGTTTTGGCCAACATCGGTGGTCTTCTTGGTGCCAGAGATTGATTCATATGGGAGGAAGTTTAATACATATATATATTTCTTTGATGGATGTATAAAGCTTAATATATATATGTTTTTAGTGATTGTTTATGTATGGGTTTAAGTGTAGCGTTCATTTGGGTGATTCATGTATAGTTTGGTGGTTCGTGTGCCTTGTCCCGAGTGGGGACGACGGTAATGCCTCAATACTTGTCTTTTCCGCTGCGCTAATCACAGGTTTAATTGATGGTTTAAGTTAATCTTGTGGTTAAGGGTGTTGGGGTGTTACATATACCAACTTAATCCTCTATACTAACATAACAATTAACCAATATACTTGTTCCATGACGTAGTTTCAAATGCTTTAATTTTGAAGCATGCTAAACAACATTTCAAAAGTTGAGGATGATATTCCCCAACTTTTCAATTTGTTGATTGGCGTCAAACTACAATGAATTTCATGGAAAATGTACTTGGTGACATTACCCTAACCCATACTAATTACCCTAACCCTAAACAAACTATTCATAATTAATTACGTACGTACACTAAACAATTTTTTCACAAACATTACCCCAACCCATACAAATCTATGCATGCTCATAATTTAAAACCCTAAACAAACAATTAACCAAATTAATATTTTCCAAAACTCATACCGGGACCGACGTACTTAATTAGAAACTAAACAATAAATAGTTTATAATTATTCACTACGTACATATATGTACAAATTAAATAATAGTTTATACATAGTAATTTTTTTAATATTATTAACTTATTAACTAAACAAATTAAATTATAAATTCAAAACATACAAATTAAACTAAATGTATTCCTAATTGTATATTACGTACACATGTTAACTAACTAATTAAATCGTTTTTAAAATTCCATGAAATACAATCCTAAAATATAACATATTTATACTCAACCAAAACATATTATAAATTCCCACAAATTTAGGAGATACAAAACATACAAAATTCATATTACATATTAATATTTATCATAATGCTCAACTTAAACATATTTTACATGCATTATTATATATATATATATATATATATATATATATATATATTTGCACAGTAAATATAATAATTCATATTTAAATTTACTACAAAACATATAAAATTCAACATTATGCTCAACCTAAACATATTTATAAAAGGATGTCTAAAAAATTTGAGATGAAAGGTTTGGGTACTACAAAATCAAATATTTAGCATAAGGGTCAATAGATATAGGGACAATGGAGTGTTGAAGCTGTCTCGAGAAGACTACAACAAGAAGATGCTTGAAAGGTTTAGTGTATGTGATGCTAAAGTTAGAAGCACTCCTATGGCGAATCTTCTAAAATTATCCAAGGAGCAATAACCCAGGACAAAAGAGGAGAAGTAGTATCAGGCTAGATTTACTTATGCTTCAGCTGTTGAAAGCATAATGTATGCCATAGTCTGCACTAGACTGAATATTGCTTTTATTGTGGGAGCGGTGGCCCGCTTTATGTCTAGCCCGGGGAATTTACACGAGGAAATTGTGAAATGGCTACTAAGGTATTTGAAAGGTACCTCACATTTTAATATTATGTTTGTTGGAACTAACCTTGATTTAAAAGGTTGCATAGATGCTAGTTTGAGTGGAGATTATGATTCGAGCAAGAGTACAATAGACTATGTGTTTACTCTTGGTGGCTCGACAGCCAGTTGGATGTCAAGACTGCTGAACTATGTGGCTATGTCAATTGTAGATTTTGAGTACATTTCCTTGTTTGAGGCAATTAAGCAAGGAGATGGTATGGCTATAGGATTTCTCAGAGGTACTTGATCAAAGGTAGGATGATGTTCTTCATTGTGACAGCCAGTCTATTAGGAGGACATATCACTTCTATTGAAACATGGTGGAAATGGGTGGAGTGAAACTAAGAAGATCACGGTAGGGTGAGCGGTTCCAAATCCGGAACCTAGAACCTGATCGGAACCGGTCAAACAGGTAGGTTCCGGAACCTGAACCGGTCAAACGAGTAAGGGTAAGGTTCCTAAAATTTAGGAACCTGTAAAATGGGTAAGGGTAAGGTTCCTAACTACTACCCTGAACCGGATCCTGGAACCTGTCAATTACAGTTTGGTTTCGGGTATTGTCGCTGAATTTGAAAATTTCATGGAATTTTAAGTTTGTTATATGACTTAGTTATTTTTCGTGAAGTTGTAATTTATGTTGAGACTTAATATTTATTAAGAATACTTGTAATTTTGTATCGTTTGTTTCAGTAAAACCAACTTGTAAGACTATTTTAAATATTTGGTTTGTTTGTACTTTAGAGCAATGAGGGGTTGGTATATGGTAGTCAATGTATAAATATTATGGATGAAATAATGACACGTTAGACTTTATTATTCTTTTGAAAAAATGCTACACTTTAGCACAACATAGTTTTTTTTTAAAAATAATAAAAAAAAGCATGTCAAAAATTAGATTTAGTGTACAGTAAGTGCGTACCCGAAACCGTAACTGGAACCGCGGGTAAGGGTAAGGTTCTTCAAATTTAGGAACTGGCTTAAATGGGTAAGGGTAAGTTTCATAAAATTTAGGAATCAGTCAAATAGGTAAGGGTAGGATTCCTAATTTTAGGTGAGGGTGCCCGGAACCGCTCACCCCTAAATCGCGGGTAGTAAGATTCCAACAGACATGTTGATTAAGCAATTAGATGTTGGGAAACTGAGGCTCTATATGGCCTCAGTGGGCCTCTCTCACTAGGGGTGGGCGCGGATCGGATAGCCGATCCGAGCATAAAAATGGATCGGATAACCGGAAAATCGGATAATCAATATCCTGATCAGTATTTGATCCGTAAATTACGGATAACCGCATTTTTGGTTAACCGGATATTCGGATTATAAATTTTGTGATCCGTATCTGAACTAAAAGTCTCGGTTAACCGAGTTTTTGGATCGGATAACGGATTATCCACGGGGCAATGGGCAAGATGAGAAATAGAAAACACAAACACAATAACATCGTATATTTTAAGTGTGAAGACTGAAGAGACGTTGGACTTGGGAGACTAAAGGAATAAATAGGTCGTGTGGGAATTGTACTGGGAGTAAATATTATGGCGTGCAAAACTGTTGAAAAAAGTCAGATTTTAGGATATCCGATCTGATATCCAAGATTTTTATTTTCCGATCCGTATCCGATCCGTGATCTGGAGAAAAATAGCGTGTCGAATATCCGATCCAAGAAAATAAAAAATAAAAATTATCCGCTAATTATCCGTTTTTTCAGATCGGATTTTCGGATAATTGGATCGGTTCTCAGATTATGGATATTGTGCCCACCCCTGTTTCTCACTGATAAAAAGGTTAGTCGGTGCACTGGAATTTGTGTTGATAAGATGAGGATTGTAGGGACATTGGTCTCCAAGTGGGATATTGTTATGTGTGGAGCCCAATGAAGGCATAGCTCCATGTGTCATGCAGTTAGGAGTGACAAGGAACCCTATGGAGGTGTCGAAGAGCCTTAAAAGGGGAGGTGAGGTGTATAACACATGGCGACCGCCATTTTTTAGGCAGTGTAATGGTAGGTCAATCATTGTGATGTAGATTTGACCTAAACTGCTCTTAGTCATTGTTTATAACTTGGAGAGGGGTTTTCACTATTATTATTGTATCCACAAACACACTGAGAGAATACACAGCACTTGAGAGATTGTTCATCTACTCTGAGGGAAAGTGAGATTAAGGGAAATTTCTTGTGACTTGTAATTCTCCTCGTTCTACTGCATTAATTCCGTTGGGTTTTTTCCACATTAAAATTTATGGTAACTATTTTGATCTCTTTTCTGCATTTATCTTTACTAATTGTCATTGTTTTGAGTATTCTTCGATCCTAACAAATGGTATCAAAGCCTCAGGTTGTTGTTAGAGAACTCGCATTCAAACAACGTTGGACAATAAGTATGATATCGAGAAGTTCAACGGGATGGACTTCACTTACTAGAGGTAGGAGATTGAGGATCTAATGTACTCGAACTCCCAGCATCTTCTGTTATTGGAGAAAAAGCCAGATTGCGTGAAATCGGAAGATTGAGAAGTGGTCGATCGTCAGAGAATGGCCAAGATTAGGATGTGGGAATTACTAAAGGCATTTAAGGAGATGTATGAGAAGCCCTATGCGACGAATAAGGTATATTTGTTTGACAAATTACTCAAAATTAAGAAGTTTGATGATGATGATGATGTGGCTAATCATATTAATGAGATTATTAAAGTGTTATATCAACTTGCTTCTATTAAGATGACTTTTGATGGTGGGATGAAAGTCGTTTCCTTGTTGTCTTCAATGCCTAATTCATAGGATACAGTTGTAATTACTGTTTGTAGTTATAAGGGAACTGCTGAGATGAAATTTGATGTGGTTAACGCTCTGATTCTCAGTGAAGGCCTTCATAGGAAGAATTCTACTGTTTGATCTTCGGGAAGTGCCTTGAGTGTCAGGGGTAGGAAGAACAATAGGAATTCGAATAATTCTAAGGGCTAATCAAAGTCTAAGGGGAGAAGCAAGCCTAGAAATATGAAGAATATTGTGTGTCATGATTGTGGTGAAAAGGGTCACTTTAAGAGGGATTGCCTTAAACGTAGGATAGGGGAGGGTAACAATGATGATCGTGACTCTATTCGTTGTGTTGTTGATCTTGGTGAAGCTCTAGTTTAGAGTAATACTACTCTTGAAAAGGCACCGGTAGTTGATACTGGTGCGTTCTTTCATGTTTCCTCTAGAAGGGAGTTGTTTCATAATTCAGGAGTGATAGTTTTTGCAAGGTGAATCTTACAGATGACTAGTACTATGAGATAACATGAAGGAGAGATATGACTATTAAGACTGTTAATGGTGGTGTTTGGAAATTGGAGGATGTTAGATAGATTCCTGGGATTAAGAGGAATTTGATATATGTGAATCAACTGAATGACCTAGGCTATACTGTAGGGTTCGGGAATGGTAGATTGAAGATTGTTTAGGATTCTAGGGTAGTGGTGAAGGGATTGAGGAGCAGAACTTTGTACTCCACTAGGGACAACACTAATCTTATCTTTAATGTCAATGATTCTCTTTGTTCTAGTTTGTTACATCAGAGGCTCGATCACATGAGTGAGAAGGGCATGAAGATTTTGGCTTCAAAGGGTGCTTTGGGGAACCCTAAAACTGTACATGGAGCTTTATGGAAGTTACGTCTTTGGTAAGCTGAAGAGATTCATTTTCAGCAAGACTAGCAAAGAACCAAAGCCTAAGAAGCTTGAATTGGTAATTCTGATGTATAGGGGCCTGCATCAGTCAAAGTGCATGGCACTGACTCTTTGTGTTACAATTTTGGTTGTGTTGCATTTGTGATGAATGTTCTTAAGAAGTGTGATAAGCTAGACCCTTTTGCGTAGGTTATTGGTAATGGCACTGACTCTTTTGCGTATAGGTTGTGGGATGGTAAGAAAGTGTTCGATGCATTGTGACGTCTTTGATGAGAATTTGTTGTATAAAGACAAGTTGACATCAAATGACTCGGGTGACAAGGAGACAATGGGAGCTAAGGAGAGTGAGCCAGCAATTGTTAAATTTTCTATCAGGCGTCCTAGGAGGGAAACAGAGAAAACAAAGGGGCCACATGTAGCTCCACATAGATCATGGGGTTACCCCTAACGACAATAAGGCTGAAATCTTAACAACTTTAATACTCCTCCCAATTCGCTAATCTTTGGTTGTGGGTCATGAGATTTTCATAAGTTTTTGTTTTACAATGCCTTGGGTATTAGTAGATCTGTAATAGGGATGACGCCCGACCAAGGCTCATCTGGCCCATTCTGAGAAACCCGAGGTGCGTCTTCGAGGGAGTACCTATGGGAGTCGGTGTTGAATCTCAGCGTCGGAAGATAGCCCCTTAGATCTCAATCATCTTAGTTATACATCCTCTACCTCCTTACTCACCAATGATAATACTTAGACCTTTGAATGGTCATAATCAGTGATGGGACTCCCAAAAATAAAATGGGGACATTACACCATTGCTATGGCGAATCATCTCAATTATCCAGAGAGCAACAACCCAAGACTAAAGAAGAGAAGTATATGCCTAGAGTTCCTTATGCTTCAGCAGTTGGAAGCTTAATGTATGGCATGGTATGCATTAGACCGGATATTGCTTTCACAGTGGGACTGATGGCTCGCTTCATTTCTAATCAAGGAAATCACACTGAGAGGTTGTGAAATGGTTGTTGAGGAATTTTGAAAGGTACATTACATTTCTGACTTATGTTTGGTGGAACTAACCTTAGTTTGAAAGGTTATGTAGATGCTTATTTGAGTTAAGATTATAATACGAGCAAGAGTACAACATGCTATGTATTTACTCTTGGTGGCTCGGTAATCAGTTGGATGCCAAGACTATAGAAGTGTGTGGTTATGTCTACTACAGAGTCTGAGTATATTGCCTTGTCTAAGGCAGGCAAGGAGATGATATGGCTACAGGATTTCTTAGAGGTACTTAATCAATGGTAGGATGGAGTTCTTCATTGTGACAACTAAACTGTTATGCAGTTAACAAAGATCTAGTGTTACACTCAAAGATGAACCACATCAGGAGGAGGTATCACTTCGTTCGAAACTTGGTGGAAAATGGTGAAGTGAAACTCAATAAGACCGCAAGCAGCAAGAATCTAGCAAACATGTTGAATGAGGCCAGTGGATGTTGGGAAATTAAGGGTCTATATGGCCTTTATAGGCCTCTCTAACTGATAAAGAGGTCGGTTAATGCATTGGGGGAATTTGTGTTGATAAGATGAGGATTGTAGAGCCATTGATCTCCAAGTGGGAGATTGTTGCGTGTGGAACCCAATGGAGGCATAGCTCGATGTGTCATGGAGTTAGGAGTGTTAAGGAAGCCCATGAAGATATCGAAGGGCCCTAGGAAGGGACATTGGTGCATAACACGTGGCAATCTTTTTTTTTTTCCCGGTAGTTCTCCTAGCCATTATTTATACCTTGGAGACGGGTTTCACTATTATTATTGTATCCAAAAACACAACTTGAGAGAGATTGTTCATCTACTTTGAGAGAAAGTGAGATTGAGATAAATCTCATGTAAGTTGTAATCTTACTCAATTCTAGTGCATCGACTCCGTGGTTTTTTTCCTCGCTTTGGGTTTTTTCCACATTAAAAATTCGGTTGTCCCTTTTGATCTCTTTTCTGCACTTATCTTTATTGTTTGTGGTTGTTTCAAGCAGTCTTTGATCCTGACACACACATACCATTATTAATGACAGCAGTGTCCTCACTAAAAAATAAAAAATCACAGGGCGGTGGCAGTGAGAAATCTGAAGGGGTTGTCAAAAGTACTGTCAACAACATATATGTTATATGTATGATGTGCTTTGTGATCTGGACATTTCTCTATCTGCTCCCACATAGGTATTGTTTGATAATATTCATACCACATACTTTACTACTGATCCTAGTGACCATGAGGATGACAATCTTACTATTCGCTTTGCCCCTACTGAGCTTCAATTAGCTTATATTTTTACCAAATGTTTGTTTTCTAGTTAGTTTTATATAATCAAATTTTAAATTGACTATAGATATATGGCCTAAGGTCCACACTAGGATGAGTCAAACCAACTACTTGGGAAACCGTGGACTAAACTCCCCCCACACCCCCCCCCCCCAAAAAAAAAAAATCAATAAATAAATAAAGTTTCAGTTCGCTTATGTAAATCCTGCTTGCTCTAACAATTAAAAGCTAAATCCATGGAGGCTCGCTGATATAGAGGTTACTTTACAAAGGGTTTGCAGTTCAAGAAACCAATTCGTAGATACAAAACAACAGAGACAAACTATGAAAAAGAAACAAACCATACATAAGCATGTATGTAGGTGAACTTATGAGCTCTCCTTAGAAGATGACACGCTGACATTTTCCTTGTCTTCTGAACCACTTGACACTGATCTTGCCTCTATTGTCTTGTCAGCAGACTCGGATTCGTCTGGTTTCTTGAGCTCTGACTCAAACTCCTTCGCTGCCTGCAACAGTATATATCCATGGAAAATGTGATCACGAACTTCCAACTCAGAATGATATCTTGCATCGAGTATGCAAGTTACAAGATCAAGCATGCCTCATGTAGAAACACAGCCCAAAAAGGACAAAGGAAAAAATAATTCTTTCCAGGAAAGCAATCAAACTCAATCAAGCAGCGGAAATCACAAGGGGAAATGAACAGGAGTGACCCTGTTTGATTAAGTGAGTAATGATCAACCGTCAATGCCTTCTATCCAAGCATGATACTAATCGAGACTTCAGAAGCCAACTCAGGAAATGCCAACATCCAAACTAATCAACAGGGATTTAGTTGTGTCCACTATCTGCCTTTACATGTCAAGGGAGATTTGAATTATAGTACGAATGGGGTTGCCCAGCTAACATTCCCGATCACATCAGTGGAGATGTTGTCGGATATGACAAACCCACTAATCACAAGAAGGATAAAACTACCGGATGTGGAAACCCAAAATGACTGCTGATGTAATTTGTGCGTCCATCCATCCACAAGCTAATCAAGCCATGGTCCCTAGATTAATAAATACAGTGGTCAAGGTCCTCAAGGAGGAGCATCTTCAAGAAGGGGGAATAAGAGATAGCCCATTCAACAATATCGAGGACAAAGATTTCTGTTCTCCATTTTTTTAGGTACACTGAAGGGACTTGCAAAAAACAATATCTTGCACAAAGATTTCTGTTCTCCATTATTTCACGTATACTGACTGAAACAACCATGAAATATCATTTCAGGTATTCCCTTTGATAGAGATTGAGGGAATGGGGTTGACCATCCTAATTGCCACACCTTAATGCTTAGCTCTGGAATCCAAATCCAAAGCTCTCCAAGATCGACCAAAAACAGCAAAACAGAAAGCAAAAGATTACTTGCTTGAGCTTGAAGCAGAAACCACGATCCCAGTCGGCTGATACATGAGATCCAAAACCAATACTCCGAAATCCTACCTAGAAGCTAGGTATGGAGGTGTAGACGTAGCAATCTTACTCCTAAATTTTGCAATTTAGAGTGACCGTTCCAATTTATAGATCACTCTAACAAAAAAGACACTTGAGCAAAGGCCAATTTATAGATTGAAAGATCACACACAAAGCACTGGTTTTTCATTTGTGAAAGACGATTAGCAAGAAAAAGGAATTTGAGTACTTGCTAGTTACCAAAGCATGCCTTATATATAGCCACAGTTAGAGATGGGTATAGCTGACCCAACACGATTACCGACCTGAACCTAACACGATATTAAATGGGTTTAGGTAGAAATTTTTAACCCGTTTAATTAAATGGGTTGACACGGTAAACCCGTTTAATTAAATGAGTTAGGTTCAGGTCAGGATTTTCGACACGAAAAAACACCTATTTAACCCGTTTAATTAGGCATGTTAAATGGGTCAAGTCATTTGCTCGATAATTGTTACCCAATTATATCATTTATCAATAAACTTAGGTGAAAGTTACAGTTAATACACTTTGAAATATACGTAAGACTTGTAATTTTAACTTATATTTATATTTGATTATGAATTAAAAGACATCTCCTTATATATAACTCGAATTATATTACCACACAAATTGTTGAGTATGATATGTCATTATTTCGATCCCACAATGAGTTGTTTTGTATGAATGATTAATGATTAAATCGGTCAATTGGTAACTTTATTCCAACACGTTTACTTAAATGGGTAAACAGGTCAAAATACAGTCAACCCTTTTAAAATTTAAACGGTAAATGGTTTCAATTTTCAACTCGTTTAATAAATGGGTTAGGTTCAGTTCGGAGAATTTTGAAACCCGTTTAAGTTTGACACGAACATGAACCCAACTCGACCTGACCTATTAGCCAGCTCTAGCCAAAGTGCTGGCAACAAGTCTCTTGCAGGCTTTTGTTGAAATTATCAGATTTAGTGGGATTGAGTTAGCATCCCAGAAGGAATTTGCAATATATATATATATATATATATATAGGGAAATTGGATTCTAATAATCCCTACTTTTGCAAATTGGATGGCAATAATCCCTACTATCAATTTGTATTCTGGTGGTAAAAAAAAAAAAAAAAATTGTATTGTAGTGGCACATAATCCAGAGTATACCCTAAATATCATAGATTTTGTGTTGCATTTGATTTAAAACTTTGTATAACACTTTACCACGATTTTTAATCAATTTACAGCAATTCTCCCAATTTTTTTGAATTTTTTTTCTATTTTTTATGATTTTTTTCAATTTTATTCTTTTTAAAAAATCATAATAATTGCTTGGAATCTCAAAAAAATAATTTAAAAAATGTTTTAGCAACTACACTTCATTACCTATCTATGGGAAGGAACCAAAAAAACAAAAACAATATGGGGTATGCATGAAAAAAATAAAAAGAATGTGGTAATGGATTTGGTACCACTACAATACAATTTTATTTTTTTTTTAATCACCAGAATACAAATTTAAAGTAGGGATTATTGCCATCCAATTTGTAAAAGTAGGGATTATTAGAATCCAATTTCCCTATATATATATATATATATATATATATATATATATATATATATATATATATTGTGGACGAGACCATGTGGGATGTCTATTTTCTACTGGAGTTCAATTGAAACACAGGTCATAAAAAGGAAGGAAAAAGTATCCCTAAAACCAAAGGTGCAGATAAAACCAATTCCCCATAAGCATTAGTACCTAAGCAGATAAAGAGTGATTTGAATAAGGCTCGCCTAAAGTACAGAACATTTCAAGTAATTTAAGGCTTTAAGCAACTCTCAAGTACAATGTCATAATTTGAACCTGATTACCATAATATATGAGATTGCGAGGATCATACATTCAAAATTTCAAATCCAAACTACAGGTAAGGAGTCGCTGTCAAGGGAAACACTTTGTAAAACGCTAAGGCTTACAATAGTTGAGGTTATCAGTTCATAAGCTCACATCATGAGGGGTTTATACTTTACAATTACTCATAAACATATACACAGGCAAAGTACAAGGAGCATGGTGAAAATTGCCTTCCAATAACTTTGAATCTTAATGTCAATGCATGAAATGATACCATCTAATGATAGCAAGAATCAAGGCAAAGCCACCCTTCAAACGATTGTCAACAGATATCAACAACACCTACAGGTATTCAAGTGGTTCCTATGTCCAGAAATCAACAAGAACATGTTGTGAAGGCTGAATTAGTTGCAGTCAAATGTCAAAGGGAATGTGAACAAGAGCTCATATTTCAATGTCAGTTTTTCTTTCTTATGTATTGGTGTTTTTGCTTTGCACTAAGCCCTTATACAGAAGGAAAACTGTATGTCACTGCAAAAGATAATACTACAGACTCATACAGATTGCATACCACGGAAGTCTGAAGGTTTCTTTTCATTGGACCAGAAATGGATGGGGTTTGGGAATAAGCGAATCTGCATCTATATAATGAAACCCTCCTTAGACTTGAAGGGGTTTGACTATATCTTAGCTTCCATAATTCCCTAATGAATTCTATAAGATGGTATTGCAAAGCATATCTTCAGATTTTAGGGACACCCTGGTTCATAGAATGGTGGAAGTAGCACACATAATTAATTGTGCATAAGTTTTAGCAGCATACTGATAAGATCCCCCCCCCCCCCAAAAAAAAAAAAAACACCGACATACATACCAAAAAACAAACGAAAGAAAGAGTGAAGCAGTAACCTCAGTTTTATGGCATTGTAATCCCCATTTGTCCACCCATATGGATTAAAGCCTAAAGTCCACAATGGTGAAGAATTCTGAATCCAATGTTATAGCGACTACAATTGTAACATCAATTCCTTTTCCTTTTGAAGTGAATAGCAATGTAAAAAAGCAGTTGCATTTGCACAGTTGGAGAAAGAGGTGCAGAAGGAATAAGATGGATGACGTTTAACTGCACTCAAGAGTTTGAATCAATAATATACCATTGTACTAAAGGAAATCCAAACAATCATTTAAAAAATAAAAATAAATAAAAAGACAGCAGCTACAGATGAAGGGAATCCCAAACACGTCCTAAAAAACTTGCTCACAAACGATATATTTGGCCTGTGTCTGAAAAGAAAGTCCAGCAGGATCAACACCAGTTAAACTTCAGAAGCACCAAACTGTACATGGGTTACCCAGAACCTTGATCTCTTCTTAGTTCCTTCTGAACCATTTTCCACATATAGGGGAAATTCACATTCCAGGAAGTAAGTTGATGCTTTGAAAAGCAAAATATCAGTGTGTATTTTCATAGACTGTGTTAAATTGCACTGCCAAACTCCTAATTCCTAAATACCATCCAGAGAAGGTATTCAATGCCAAGTAGTTAACACAGCAAACAAATGTTATTATGCCGATGTGAAATTTATGGCCATCAACTAGTTTGGACCATCAGCTTATTTTGATTGATTAAATGAGTGAAGAAATGAGTTGAAAGAAGGTGAATGAATGATGAAAAGTAGATGGAGGAAGAGACCTGTTGAAAGCTCTTGACAGTTTTGCCAATACTTTTGCCAATCTCAGGCAACTTCTTGGGGCCGAAAACGAGGGCGGCGACACCAGCGATGACGGCGAGCTCCGGGACACCGAGTCCGAACAAGGCGTTGCAGGAGAGACCTCTTCCTCTTCCACTTCCTCTTCCTCTTCCTCTACCTCTCAGGGCCAAAGAAGAGAGCCGGCTGGATCTGCATAAGGCGGCGTTGGAGTGGTTGAGGAATAAGGATGATTTGGAGGAAGATATAGAAATAGCTATGCCTGGGGGTGGTGTTGAGGGGGACAGACAAACACTGGGTGATAATGATGACATCTCCATTTCCGGTCACGGATGAATGAACGAATGAACGAATGAACGAACGAACGCTCCTCTCCTCTCCTCTCCTCTCCTCTCCTCTGATTCAACGGATAGGCTGCGCAAGGGAAGGCAGCTCCAGATTGGAATTTACCCACTCCCAACTTCACCACTATCACAATCCACGAAAGAGTCCTCTTTTTTTTAATCTCTTTAATTTATATGTCTGCGGCGTGTTGCACATGCTCATTATTTGTTTTTAGTTTTTACACGGATAAATAGGTTGGTAAGAAAACCATGTGCTTCAAAAACTAATTACTACCTCCCCAAATTTTATTAAATATTTTGACCGTTAACATATTAATTTGTATAATGATTTATTATACAAAATTGATGTCATTATATTAGTAATAAAAAATATTTTAAAAAGTATATTATTATAATTTTTTTTAAAAAGTTATATTATAAATTATTGATTAATGATTTACACTGAAAACCATAAATGACAGATAAAAAAGAATTGATGGAGTACTATTGTTATTGGAGCATCCGCAGTCAACATTTTTGTCACATTCCATATGATAGTTTTGGCGGAATTCAGCTAGCTTCAAACTACATGCAGTTGATTCAAACTTAAATAGAAGGCCAAATCTGACATGAGGTCTGCATCGTTGCCACATAGAGGTTCACCTGCACTAAAGTAAAGTCATATGTTGATTTCCCCATTCAGAAATCCTTGCGCCAAAAGAAAAAATTTCATTCCTCCTTTAGTTCTTTGGCTCTGAAGATAGCATGTCGTGGATGGGGCATCCTAGCAACATGTCCTATCACCTTGGCATCTAACACCTCCCCCAAAGTATTGAATGTGATAAAACCTTTCATAGTGGTAAAAAGATTCCACAACAGCTAATCTTCCCCCAAATGTTGCCACTTTCTCCAGATCCCAAAAGTGTGATACTCGCACAAAATCCCAAGCACCATTGAATTCTTCTTCCTCAACCACCACTCACAAATCCAACCCCCTTAACAAACCACAAATTAGCAAGCAATTGGGCACCTTCTAACAAGGCCAAGAACTCTATCAAAAGAAATCAACTTGAACCAGCAAATATCAATTCACTAAGCAAAAAAGAAGTCACATTCATGGGACTACCGGTCGAAAGCCAACCACTTAAAAAGAGTTACCGGCTTACCGCCAAATAAGACCAAAAGGACTAAGACCTAAACCACTTCTACTACACAGCAATGAAACATCCAGAATCTAAAATTGATCGATAGTACGAAAACCCAGGCTACTAAATTGAAAAAAAAAGACAATAATTAAGATTACAAGAAGGCAACTTAGACCAGAGACGGAGCGCCTGAGGCTGCTAACTTCGAGTGCAGCACCCCATTCCACCATGGATTCAATGGAGTCACAACAATTGATCCTAGCTCGCACAAATAAGCCACTGGTTAACAGTTCCATCAGACAACTCCTAGCTCCCCTAGATACCGACAACCGGCCCTACAACAAGCTTCGAGGACTGCTAGCCACAAACACCAACCCCCGGCGGGAGAGCATAGAGCAACCCCAACCCCGCCACTCACCGACGACACACATAGTGTTAGGATTTTAGGTTATCCATTTCTTAAACAAATACAGATTAATTGGCGGAATATTTATAACGGTTATAAAACAATTAATCAAATCAACTGCAGAGGCTTTAGTAATTATACCTGATCGCTAATTCCGGCTGAAGAAGAGGTTGACCTTCCATATTCCAACGCTGAAACCCTCTACTGAAAAGTCCACGCAGCACTCCGGGAACCCGATTGCTAGATCGACCCGATCGAGACGAATCTCAATCTAAGATGTATGTGAGATTGTTTCGGGAAACAGAGAATGTTTCCTGAAACAAGAACTACAAACTAAAAGAGAGAGGAACTCAAGAAATCACCATGGTATCTCTCTAAGAGTCTCAGGCAGTTGGTGTGGAATAATCTCTCACAGAGACCCCTTTATATAGTATTTAGAAAACCTAGGGAAAGAATTCAAAACCCTAAAAGGCCGACTTAAAGCAGCAGCGGATTTCTCAAGCCCAACACGGTCCGTGTTGAATCAACACGGTCCGTGTTGAATCAACACGGTCCGTGTTGGTCTCTAGAAAGTCCATTAACTCGGCCCATGGACACCATGGACCGTGGTGTATCAACACGGACTGTGTTGGGTCAACACGGTCCGTATTGAACCCAATTCGATCCGTGTTGGGCTGATTTCTCACAGAAATCAATTTCCAACTTTTCTAAATGTGATACAATATCACTTAGGTTACATACATTGTTCCAGGGCACTGACTTGTGTGACCCAGTAGGACCAAATAATATAGTTGTAATTTAAACACATTCAATTACTAATTATAGAGGTCTCTAGCAAGACATATAATTACTATATTCCTCTGGTTTAATCTCCGTGTATATCGAACATTGTCGGGACATTCCCAACAATCTCCCACTTGTCCCACAAGTGTTCGATTCCTTGAATTCCCTTGTTGCTTATTGTCTCATGTTCGGATAAGGTAAGCTGATGTCATCCTTATGTAAGGTCCGAAACGTTCCTCGGTCTCCGAATTTAGACTTTGAAAAGCAGATGATCAACTATTGATTCAACTGAGCTTGGCCAAGCATTTTTAGTCCAATCTCACCGAGTGGCCAATAAGACAATTGTCCCTAATAGGAAGGACAATGCCATCTTGTTTAGACACACATTCTCACATGATCCAACTGTAACCCATACACTGCCTTTATAGCCTGCTGTTACGAAAGGCGTTTGACACGCTCCAAAGTCACAGCAGACCATGTAGTTTATGTATTGAACTAGGATTTAGGAATTTTGAGTGGTGAGAGCTTTTATGACATTCCTAACTTAAAGAGCTCCCACTGCGGATCAGTTCGGTAGTTGTTCTCAACAATACCCATTTGATTGATTTATGATGTCATCACATCACTATGATCACGACACCTCAATCCTACATGCTAATTGTATTGATATTATCACTGTTCCGACGTGATAATACCATTAGGAACTAGGTCGACTATCGACCAACACTAGCGTTATCAAGTTCACTAATGGGGTTTCAGAAATCGGACCTCATCCAATTTCCCATTTTGAATGCGCTAACCTTTTTTAATGGTGGAAGGTTTCGTGCTTCTCCAACCATTTTGGACAAGGCTGCTCATATCACCTTGCTGGGCCTTGGGGAACTCACCTACTGCTTCCCCGACCGGGTCATGCACCAAATGGGCCGCTGTTTAAACCCAATTTTGTGTCTAAATAGCGTCTTAATTCTTAGGCTTTTGTCTCATTTCGTGTTTAATTTCATGACTGTTAATACGTTTTTGGTTACTTTGGAGTTTTTACTCAAAACGTAGCAAAAAGGGCCATTTTGCAGCTATTTTGGGAATCCCGAGATTCCTTGGGTCTTGACCGAGTCAAAAGAGAAGCAAAGTAGAAGTTTTCAGCCAGCCGAGGAGGACCACACCTGCGGTCCCGGATACAGCACCTGCGGTGGCTGCTGTGACTTGGGCAGGGAGCAAAGTCCCCGAAGAGGACCGCACCTGCTGTCGTACGAAGGAGAAGATCAAAATCGCCTTATGCCTCGCAAGACCGCACCTGCGCTCCTGTAGACCGCACCTGCGGTCTCATGCGGTTCAGTGAAACAGTTATTTAAAGTGCTGCATTTTGAGTAACTACTTTGGTTTGTATAAATACCTCCTTAAACGATTAGAGAAGGGGGAGGCAGTTATCTTTGTATTATCAACACTTTAGCTATCAATTAGAGTGAGATTAGAGTGTTCTCTTATTAATTAGTGGGTAATTAGAGTTGGTTTATTGCATTTGCACTAGATTTTATTGGATTTCTATTGAAGTTCTGAAGATTTCTCTTTATTTTGGAGCTTGGATTCTTATCTACTCTTGATCATCCTTCCATTGTCATTATCTAATGAGCATTTCTTAATCCCTACTCTCTTTAATTTGTTTATTTACATTTCAGCCTCTGTTTTTGTTATCGGATTGCTTGGTGTTTGTTGCCTTTTGATTGTTGCTTTGATTCTCATACTCTCTGTTTTAATCATGAATGATGAAGTTGTTATTGTTGTTAGAATGTTAATTAAGATGATTAGAGGCTAGAACCCTTTTGGGTTATGGAGAAATTAAGGATGTGAGTGGTTGATTTAGATTGGGTTAGCAAGTTTAGGAGGTAATTTGTAGTGGAATCAATTTCCCATTCTTATTCTTCCTTCAAGTGGGATGTATTCGAGATCGAAAGCTATTGAATACATCCAACACTTGCATTGGAAGATAGGAAATGGGATAGTTAATGCTCACCCATGAAAGTGGAAGGAGGTTAACTAGAGAGTCCCGTTTCTTTAACCCTCCGGGTCCGTGGTGGGCTTGTAGGAAGTTAATCCGGATTGTCTTTGAAAAAAGAAATCCGGTGGGTTTATTCTAACGGGATTGTCACTTGATTCTACTATTTTGTTACTTCCTGATTGCGAAACCCTCGTCCTCATTAATGTTTGCATTCCAAAATCTCCCGACACCCATTTTTCCCATATCGACCGAACCTTAGTTGTGTTTGTGTTTCGTTTGCGCTATTTATCACCAAAAACCCTCTTCTTATCTTGTGATCCTAAACCTCACCTAGAGTCAAGTTGTCCTAGCCAAGGCCCCTAGTTCCTCGAGAAGAACGATACAAAAACCAGGGTACAAGAACCACGTTACACAAAATGGCGCCGTTGCCGGGGAGTAAGCGCACCTAGCTTAGCTCTTGGTCTTTAGGTTGTTTAAGATCATTTCCTTTGCTAGAGATTTGGTATCCTTAGTTGTTAAGAATTTGATTCTTCTATTTGTTCTTTTTGTTCATGTAGACTCGATCTCAACGAGGCCGAACGCCTAAAACTCCACCGATCCAGAATCCGGAAGGTATTATTCCAAGGCAAACGCTAGCTCAAGACGAGAAAGGCAGCAAAGGGAGTAAGAGAGGGGTGAAATTCCAATGGCTGACGGAGATCAAAATCCACCCCGTACCTTGGCTTCATATTCATTACCATCATCGGGTACGGGAGGCGACCCCATAGTGTTACCTACAATACCACCGAACGCATCATTCGAGTTTAAACCATATTTGCTTGAGATATTTGAGAACACTCCATACCATGGAGGTGAACATGAGAATCCCATTGATCACATCAATAGGTTCGAACAACGTATCGGTTTCGTGCAAATGAACGGAGTTTCCGCTGAATATATGAAGTTGAAGTTTTTCCCTCTCTCCTTGAAGGGGAAAGCACTATTGTGGCTCAACACTTGTCCACCCGGGTACTTATTCTTCATGGGATGCCCTCAGTCGTGATTTTCTTCAAAGGTTTTTTCCCAATAATGAGACATGTCGTTTGAGGCAAGCCATTATGAGTTTTCAACAAGAGTCCGGTGAGACTTTATTCGAAGCATGGGGGAGGTTGAAAGGTCTCCAATGGAGATGTCCTCACCACAATCTGGAAGATTGGCTACTTTTACACCATTTGGCTCGGGATTATGTAGTTCTTTGCGAGAATCTATCGATCATGCCTCCGGTGGCATGTTTCTCAAGAAGACGACGGATGAGGCAAACGTATTTCTTCATGAGTTATCGCAAAACTCTCCACATTGGAGAGGTGGCCGTGGTCCAAGAGATGGAGGCACTTCTTTCGAGAGCAACCCTACAATTAAATTTCTTATGAATGTCGTATTGGAGATGCAACAGAAGAAGGCCTTAGAAGAGACTACAAGGCAAGTAAACGCAGCTCAAGAGGTACTGATGCTTATTACGGATGTCAGAGTTGTTGTGTGTGATTTTTGTGGAGGACCACATCCTTTGCAACAATGTGGTGAATGTCAATCCGAGCAAGTTCAAGCAATTTATCCTAATAATAACCTTTCCTATTCCACTCAAAATCCAATTCGTCCTTGTGGAAATTATGCATGTAACCAATAAGTCCCACAAAACCAAAACCCACCCCCCGGTTTCCAAAACCAAAACCATCGTCCGTATCAACAAAACCCTCACCATGGTCAATCTTCCCAAATATCCAAACCACCACAACAAGAATTTTCCATTGAGCAAATATTACAAAAGATCTCTTTGACTCAAGATAGAGACCAAGCCCGTATTAAGAATCTTGAGTTACAACTTGCTCAAATGGCGCAACAAGCCAAGCCTATCCAATCCCTTCCTAGCCAACCTCAACCCAACCCTAAGGGGCAACTTAATGCAATCACATTGAGGAGTGGTAGGGAGATTGAAGGTCCTAAAATGGTGGAGGAGGGTGTTTTGGGAGAAAAAGAAGGTGATGTGGTAGATGTCACGGATGAGGAGGATTTGATAGAGAAGAGGGAGAGTGAGTTTGTTTTTGTGGAGGGAAATGATGGAGTTTGTGAGGAGGAGCTAGGAGAATCTAGTATTGAGAAAGAGTTGATTGAGAAAGAAAGAGAAAAGATGGAGAGAGTAAGAAAAGGGAAAGGAGTGATGATAGAAGAAGAACCAATTCAAGTTATGAGAAGTCGAAGTTACCGCTGGTTCCTTTTCCCGAGCGGTTAGCCAAGCCCAAGTCGGAGGCTAAATTTTCAAAGTTCATAGAGATGCTCAAGAAACTTCAAGTGAATATCCCATTCCTAGATGCTATTTCCGAGGCTCCATCCTTTAAGAAGCATTTGAATTAACTTCTCACTAGTAAGAGGAGAATTCAAGAGAAGTCTATTATCCACTTGACGGCCGATTGTAGTGCTATTATTGACAAAAAAACCCCGGAGAAACTTGCTGACCCCGGGAGTTTTTCTATTCCTTGCACTATTGGTGACATGAGGATTAGTCGTGCTCTTTGTGATTTAGGGGCTAGCGTGAGCGTTATGCCTCATTCTATATGCAAGAAGTTGAATCTTAACGATTTAACTCCCACAACCATCAATCTTCAATTGGCCGATCGTTCCGTGCGTAGACCCTTGGGTATATTGGAGGATATTCCGGTCCAAGTGGGCAGATTTTTGATACCATGTGATTTCATAATTCTAGAGATGGATGAAGATTCCAACATTCCTATTATTTTGGGAAGGCCATTTCTTGCTATGGCCGGAGCAATAATAGATGTGAAGCATGGTAGTATGTCATTGAACGTCGGTGATGAGAGCATTATTTTCAACCTCGAGGGGTCCTTGAAAAATCCTTCGTATGGGGATTCATGTTATTCTATTGACATAATGGAGGTGCTAGTCGACGAATATATTGAAGAATCCCATTTACTTGAGTTTACTTGTGAAGATCCTTTAGGAGCATGTCTCCTAGAGTCTTTCCAATTCGAGTCCGACGGCACCGACATCACATTTCTCACCAACCTTCTTGATTCGTCACCAACGCATGAGGAGATTACTATTGATGAGCCTCATATTGAATGTATGGAAATTCAAGAAGTTACCTACAAGGGTATGTCTTCTTCCCAAACTAAATCCTCTACTTCTTCTTTAGAGCTTAAACCTTTACCCCCTTCCTTACAATATGCTTTCTTGGATGATGAAATGTCTTGTCCTGTTATTGTGAATGCTAAATTACATGACTCAGATTTGTCTGAGTTGCTTGATTTGTTGAGAAAACATAGGGGTGCATTAGGTTATAAAATTGAGGATTTGAAAGGTTTGTCCCCATCCATATGCATGCATTCCATTGATTTATTAGAAGATGCAAAACCAACTAGGCAACCACAACGTAGGTTGAACCCTAATATGCAAGAAGTGGTAAAGAAAGAAGTAGTCAAGCTTTTAGTCGCTGGGATCATCTTCCCCGTCGCAAATAGTGAATGGGTAAGCCCGGTTCAATGTGTACCTAAGAAGGGTGGGATGACAGTTATTGAGAATGAAAAGAATGAGCTAGTTAGTACCCGAACCGTCACGGGGTGGCGGATGTGCATTGACTATCGCCAATTGAACAAAGTGACCAAGAAAGACCATTTCCCTCTCCCCTTCATTGATCAAATGTTAGAGAGGTTGGCGAGACACTCATATTTCTGTTTTTTAGATGGGTACTCAGGGTTTTTCCAAATTCCAATCCATCCCGCGCATCAAGAAAAGACTACTTTTACTTGTCCACGCGGTATATTTTCTTATAGACGTATGCCATATGGTTTGTGCAATGCACCTGGAACATTTCAACGATGCATGATGGCCATTTTTAGTGATTTCATTGAACAATGTATGGAAGTTTTCATGGATGACGTTTCTGTTTATGGTAATACCTTTGATGAATTTTTGGATAATTTAGAGAAAGTTCTTATAGTCGATTTAGTTTTAAACTAGGAAAAATGCCATTTCATGGTAGAAGAAGGTTGTCCAACCTCCGGATTGGACCTTACCTTTCGAGATCATGGCCGATGCGAGCGATTTCGCAATTGGAGCATGTTTGGCTCAAACCAAAGAGAGGAAGCCGCGGGTCATTTACTATGCAAGCCATGCACTCGATAGCGCACAGAAAAATTATACAACCACGGAAAAGGAGCTCTTGGCTATCATCTTTACTCTAAACAAATTTCGACAATACCTCTTGTTTTCCAAGGTTGTCGTATACACGGACCATGCTACGATCAAGTTCTTAATGGGGAAGAAAGAAACGAAACCAAGAATGATTCGTTGGGTTTTGCTTATGCAAGAGTTTGACTTGGAGATTCACGACAAGGCCGGGACTAATTAGAATGTAGTAGCCGACCACTTGTCGAGGATCCTTGTTGATTTAGATGATACTCAACCCATCGTGGACTCTTTCCCGGATGAACGTCTTATGTCCGTCAAACATTCTCACCCATGGTACGCCGATATCATCAACTACTTGTCTAGTGAGGTGATTCCTCAAAATTTGACCCCTCACTAAAAGAAAAAGTTCTTTCATGACGTAAAACATTTCTTTTGAGACGATCCATTCTTGTTCCGTTTATGAAATGACAGAATGTATAGAAGATGCTTACCCGAGAGTGAAGTGAAGTCCGTATTGACGCATTGCCATGAGTTTCCGGTTGGAGGTCATGGTGGATCTCAAAAGACGGCCGCTAGAGTTCTTCAAGCCGGTTATTGGTGGCCGACCCTCTTTCAAGATGCTTATCTTCATGTCAAGTCGTGCGATAAATGCCAAAGGTCCGGGAACATTTCCCGGAAAAACAAGACACCACTGAATTTCATTCTCGAGGTGGAGGTTTTCGATGTGTGGGGGTTGGATTTTATGGGTCCATTTCCGTCCTCAAGAGGTCATCAATATATTTTAGTGGCGGTTGACTACGTGTTAAAGTGGGTTGAAGCTATTCCATGTGTGAGATGTGATGGAAAATCTGTGTCAAGATTTTTGAAGAAGGTTATTTTTCCAAGATTTGGTATTCCGAGGGTCATTATTAGTGACAATGGATCTCATTTCATTAAGAAAAGGTTTGAGTCTCTTTTAGCCAAGTATGGTATCACTCACAAAAGAGGACTCCCAGATCACCCTCAAACACAAGGCCAAATAGAGATTTCGAATCGTGCTATTAAGGAGATTTTGGAGAAGACCGTCAGTTCCTCACGAAGAGATTGGGCGGATAATCTACATGACGTCTTATGGGTTTATCGCACCGCCTTCAAAACGCCAATAGGAACTACTCCATACCGCCTTGTCTACGGGAAAGCATGTCATTTTTCCGTAGAACTTGAACACAAGACGATATGGGCGATCAAAAAGATGAATTATGATCTCAAGGCGGCCGGGGCGAGTCGTTTGCTCCAATTGGAGGAGCTTGAGGAATTGAGACGGCACTCCTATGAAAACAATAGAATTTACAAGGAGCGAACCAAAGCATGGCACGACAAGAGATTGAACCATCGTGATTATGTGGTCGGTGATAGAGTTCTCATCTTCAATTCGAGACTTAAACTCTTTTCCGGAAAGCTGAGATCGTGATGGCCGGAAATTGTATAGATTCTTCCCGCTGGGGTTGTTGAACTTAAGAACGCCAAGGGAGAGTGTTTCAAAGTCAATTCATCAAAGATTAAGCCATACATTATGGGAGAAGAATATGCGGGGACGGCTGTGGTGTTCCTCGCTGATTTCGAGAGTTGAAAGAATGGATTAGGTCGAGCTAGGACCTAAAACAAGCAACCTGGAGTAGGTACGAGCTACTCTCCTCTTCCTTAGTGTTTTCTTTTGTTTCTTGTATTCTTATTTCTTTTGTCCTTATGTTTTTGTTTTGTTGAAGTTTGAGAAAGAGAAAAAAAGAGTGAAAATCTTAGAAAAGAAAAAAATTGAGAAAATAGAAAAAAATTCGAGAGTGAGAAGAAAATGTTGTGAAGAGAGTGATTCATTGTGGTTTTTGAGTGTTGAAAGATGTTCTTGAAAGTTTATGAGTGTGAAGAAAAGAGGGTTTGATAATGAGAGGAGTAGAAATCTTAGGACTTGATTTTATTGTCACAGAGTTTTGAGTTTTGTAGGTGTTGAGCATCGCCAGAGGAAGACCGCACCTGCGGTATACCCAGACCGCAGCTACGGTCCTATCATGGCGTTTCACTCAGTTTTTGCTCCAGGTGGAGACCGCAGCTGCGGTCTTCGGCACCGCACCTACAGTCCCAGGAGGACGTTTTTCTCCCAGGTTTGCTCCAGCAGGAGACCGCACCCGTGGTCTGTCGAAGGGCTGCGATTTTTGTCGGGCCTTAAACTCTTTTCTCCCTCATTTTCACTCATTTCTTTTCCCTCTCACACTCTCAAACATCTCTTTCTCCCTCTAAACCCTAAAACCCTTGCCCTAAATCACTCAAATCCCTCACAAATCTTCCTCCCCCACTCTCCAAATTCGCGAATTCTTGCCCTAACCGCGCCATTCCACCATTTTCTCACCATTTTCGAAGCTTTTCAAGTGCAATTTCTGGGTGGTGACCATCTTGGGGTTCTAAAATGGCAAGGGAACATCTCTAAGTTCTCCATTAAGGTACTCTTTTCTTCTTTGTGTGCCAAATTTCGTTTTTCTGCTGATTTTGGGTGTTGTGTGCACATTTCTTTGTTTAGACCTAGGGCTCTAGTTGTTGTATGCTAGAATGGGGAAGTCAAAAAGGGCTCCGCCTAGTAAGTCTTTTTCATCAACACCTCTTGAATCATCGTCTCTTGAAAAGAGAAGAGCCCAACCAGCTACATTCATCAGGCGTTGCCCTCGTGCTAAAGTCATTTTTCGTGGTGGGTCACATAAGCCTCGCTTCGATGAACTCCAAGAGCGCAAAATCTACGCTCCAAATGTTTGTAATGACGAGACAATCGATGCTCTCTATTATCGGCCCAACTTTGCTGTTTTTACTCAAGCACTTGGTTGGGAAGCCCTTCTCAACATCAGGGAGCCGATTGTAGACCAACCTATGCTCAAGTTCATGAGTTCAATTCAAGTCTTCACCGGTGGGTACCCCGAGGCCACCTTCAATTATAAAGTGGACAATACGGAGATAGATTGTTCCGTTCAAGAATTTTGTCAAGCACTGGAATTGCCGGAAGATGGGTTATATTTCTGGGAGTGTGAGGATTTCGATGAGCAAGAAGCGTGGAAAAGTTTGACATGCTGGAGAAGAGCATCCGTCGACTCGGAAGAAGGTTGTAAGAAGTTTCATTGCCCTGAAGAATCTAGAGCACGAGATTTCTGCAATCCCGCTGTCCGGTTATTCCACTTGGTGATTGTCAATTCAGTGTTTGGGCGAGACGAAGAACGCTCAAGTGTCCCCAAGGAAGACCTTTTCATAATCTACAACACTTTGAAAGGGCGTCGGGTGAACTTAGGCTCGTGCATTTTGCATTGATTGAATGAGATGAGTAGAATGGACAATTCCACCAACATGGGAATGGGTCATATCATATGTCATTTTCTCCGAAAGCAAGGTTTTGGTGCCTACCTTCGGAAGTGGACGCCGCAATACATACCTATCCCTATTGATAGGTAATTGTTGATCAAGATGGAGGTAATATCTGAGCGCCAATCACACATCGTTTATCATCACGGTTACGATGATAAGAGAACCGACATTCCTCTCGACCCCACTCATGCCGAAGAGTGGCTAGATGTTGTAAATCCAGATAATTGGTCATGCGGGCAATTTTATGGTTGGCTGAGAAAGATTGGTGGTGCACCTATTCATGTTTCTAATTTGTTGGAAGAATTTGAGGAGAGCGGTCATGAAGAGATTCCCGGGAACTCAGCATAACATGCTAATTTTAACCAAGCTATTTCTTTGATCAAAAGCTTAAGAGCTGATATTCGTGAGCAAAACAAACTTCTTCGTTCCCAATTGAAGTTGCTCGAGGATCAACAAAAGGAAATCGTGAATATACGATAACATCTGCAGCGTCATGAAGAGTACTTCTGCCAACAAAATCATTTCATGCGAGATTGGGGTTTTCACTACTACACTGTTGAGGGTCATATCCCGGCACCTCCTGATTATGAAAATCCTTACTACCCATCCTTCTTTCCGTACCAACCCCATCCTCCTCCGGGAGGATCCGCTTGATGAAACTGTTTGTAAGTGTCCTTGCCCCCACTCGATCTTTTCCATTGCTTTTATATGTTTTACTATATATAGTGTAAGTGTGGGGGGGTGCTTCATCGGGGATTTGGTAGGGAAGTATGAATTTTGTGGGTTTTTGAATGTGTGATATCTCGGTCTTTGGCTTGTAAGAATGTTGGTTCCAAGGATAGTTTGGCATGTCTTTGTGATGGTTGTCCTTTGTCTTCGAATGGATTGGTTTGGTTGGTTTGGTAGAGTGAGTGTTTCACCCTTATTTCCCGCCTCAAGGAGTGAGATTCGGGGATAAGGTATATCATTGACAATGTATATTTTGATCATAGTTTTCTTTTCTTCTTTTCAGTTCTTAATTGTTTAGATAGTTAGTTAGTTAGTTTTTCCTTTGATTTTGTTTTCAATCTAGCATGCGTTTTTGTCTCATATAAGTCATCTCTTCACCCTAATATTGTGTTTCTATTGAATGACGACTTCGGATCATGGCTTGAACAACTATAATAGAAGAGCTCGAGGTAATATTTTTCTACCTTGCTCTTCCTTTGAATGAATTATTTTGATCCGTCGCATGCTTGATTTTCTTTTGGGTGGCGAACCCCTTTGAGTGTCTGTGTTGGGTTTATCTTGTTGTTGGAGCCGTGTGGGCTCGGGTCGCCACCATTTGTTGGATAGTTGTTTTGTTTGTTTGTTTTTGTAGGTTCTCTACCCTTTTTCTTGTAACACCTTCCCACAATGAGGACATTGTGGCATTTTAAGTGTAGGGAGGGGGGAGAGTTTTGCTTTGAGGGTAGATCACCTAGTCCTTTGTTTTTGTTTTCGTAGTTTTTGCCTAAAATTTGAAAAATTTTTGTGTGAAAAAGGAGAAAAAAGGGAGTGAAAACCTTTAAAGTTTTCTTTCGTTTTCGTTTTCATTTTCGCTATGTTTTTGCTTTGTTTTTTGGATCTTGTTGTTGAAATTGAGAAGCTGTTCTTAACCTTCTTTAAAAGAAACCGGTCTGAGCATTTTCGACCCTGTCTCGGGTAATTGTTATGACTTATCTCTTTATATTTCCTTAATTGAGTGTCTAGTGAAACCCCCGATTCCTTTCATGTTCTGGTTGAAACCGGGAGATTCTAGGGGTTTGTGTCCGAGCTTTTTTTTTTTTCCTGTTTAGCAAAAGCAAAAGCAAAGTCAAAAGCAAAAGCAAAAAGAAAGAAAAAGAAAGCAAAGCTAAATAACTGGATTAAGTGGGGCGAGTCGGCTGAACGACATCAAACCACCATAAAGTTAGTCGACCTACATGGGATCGGTATTAATGGTACGGCGTTGATACCTCTTAAGCTCCTCCTATATCGAATTTTCAACAGAGGTGTGTATGGAAAAGACTGTGTTGGGAGGGTAGACCCCAAATTTTAGGTCGTGCAATTCCCGCAAAACTAGCCTCAACCTTTAAAAAACTTGTTGGAAAATCCCAACCCAAAAAGAAAAGTTTTTCGTGTTAATAAAGTGTGGGGCCTCTCCTTACATCACCTACGGCCCTAACCAAGCCAAGGGCGACCAAATGCTGGGAAGGGCAACTCTTTTCTTTCCTTGTTCGTTTCGTTTGCTTTTAAGCTCGGAGTCCTTGGAGTCTTTTGGAATCAGTTAGAACCCACTAGCATATTTGCACATGGGGTTTTACTTGGCATTGGGTGTAGGAAATCGGAAATCTCAAAGACTGACTTTTGCTTGGGATAGGTGCTTGTGGGATGCTCATAATGGTTTCTTTTGGAGGATTAATAACGTTTTCCTAATTGAGATTTCAAGATCCTTTGAAGCGAAGCTGTTGTTTTTCTTTCCTCTGTTTTCTTCGGTTTTGTTTTCACTTTCTCTTTCTCCTTTTTCTTTGGCTTTTCTGGGTATAGCCGCTACAAACCCTCACGAGTCCATCTCGTCCACCCGGGCTGCCGGGGGGTTCAAAGGGCTTGGTGCATATGCTAAATGCATCCGTTTCTCTCCCACGATAGAGGAGTTTGTGTTAGTTTAGGTAGTTTTTTGTTTTGTTTTGCTCGGGACGAGCAAAAGTTTAAGTGTGCGGGGTGTTTAGACCCAATTTTATGTCTAAATAGCGCCTTAATTCTTTTGACTCTTTTCGTGTTTAATTTCATGACTTTTAATACGTTTTTAGTTATTTTGTAGATTTTGGAGTTTTTACTCAAAACGTAGCAAAAAGGGCCATTTTGCAGCTATTTTGGGAATCCCGAGATTCCCCGAGTCTTGATCGAGTCAAAGGCGAAGCAAAGTAGAAGTTTTCAGCCAGCTGAGGAGGACCGCACCTGCGGTGGCTGCTGTAACTTGGGCAGGGAGCAAAGTCCCCGAAGAGGACCGCACCTACGGTCCAGGGAGACCGCACCTGCGGTTGTGCGAAGGAGAAGATCAAAATCGCCTTATGCCTCGCAAGACCACACCTGCGCTCCTGTAGACCGCACCTGCGGTCTCCTGCGGTTCAATGAAACAGTTATTTAAAGTGCTGCCTTTTGGGTAACTGTTTTGGTTTGTATAAATACCTCCTTGAACGATTAGAGAAGGGGGAGGCAGTTATCTTTGTATTATCAACACTTTAGCTATCAATTTGAGTGAGATTAGAGTGTTCTCTTAGTAATTAGTTGGTAATTAGAGTTGGTTTATTGCATTTGCACTGGATTTTATTGGAGTTCTATTGAAGTTCTGAAGATTTCTCTTTATTTTGGAGCTTGGATTCTTATCTACTCTTGATCATCCTTCCATTGTCATCATCTAATGAGCATTTCTTAATCCCTACTCTCTTTAATTTGTTTATTTATATTTCAATCTCTGTTTTTGTTATCGGATACCTTGGTGTTTGTTGCCTTTTGATTGTTGCTTTGATTCTTAGATTCTCTATTTTAATCATGAATGATGGAGTTGTTATTGTTGTTAGAATGTTAATTAAGATGATTAGAGGCTAGAACCCTTTTGGGTTAGGGAGAAATTAAGGATGTGAGTGGTTGATTTGGATTGGGTCAGCAAGTTTAGGAGGTAATTTGTAGTGGAATCAATTTCCCATTCCTATTCTTCCTTCAAGGCGGATAAAGCTCTTGAATACATCCAACACTTGCATTGGAAGATAGGAAATGGGATAGTTAATGCTCACCCACGAAAGTGGAAGGAGGTTAACTAGAGAGTCCCGTTTCTTTAACCCTCCGGGTCCGTGGTGGGCTTGTAGGAAGTTAATCCGGATTGTCTTTGAAAAAGGAAATCCGGTGGATTTATTCTAACGGGATTGTCACTTGATTCTACTATTTTGTTACTTCCTGATTGCGAAACCCCTATCCACATTACTGTTTGCGTCCCGAATTCTCCTGACACCCATTTTTCCCATATCGACCGAACCTTAGTTGTGTTTGCGTTTCGTTTGCGTTGTTTATCACCAAAAACCCTCTTGTTATCTTGTGATCCTAAACCTCACCTAGCGTCAAGTTGTCCTAGCCAAGGCCCCTAGCTCCTCGAGAAGAACGATACAAAAATTGGGGTACAAGAACCACGTTACAGCCGCTTACAAGACATCCCTCTCCTTCCATGTGAAGTTCCCGACCTTACCCATATCCAAGGTTCGGTAGTTGAATTATTGCTTAGATACTAGAAGAAACGAGTGGGAGTGGAAGCTCCTCCTCCTCATCATATTTCTGCTTCATCAACCGATGGATACCGGATTTGGGTTACCACCACCATCGATGCACACCACTGGCGTAGGAGGCATTCTCGCTCACCTCCTCGAGAGATCCTGAAATTGAAGAGCGTTATCATCGCTGAGGGCCCGGGGTTGGATTCTAACCCCGAGGAAAGAAAAACAAGTAAGACTCCCCTTAATTGTTGTGCTAATAATTATGAATTTGATGCTGGACCTTTAAAAGACTTTAATGAATTAACACAAGCTATGAACGGGCATGAGAATCACATGTCAACAATTGAAGAAACTATCACCATCAATGTGGGGACACCTGAAACTCCCCGGGAATTGAAAATTGGCAAATCATTAACCCAAAGGGAACAACGGGAGTTCTCTGCTCTCTTGAAAGAGTTTATCGACGTCTTCGCTTTGTCTTATGAGGATATGCTTGGGATCGACAGGGAAATCGTCGAGCATGCTATACCTCTCTATCTTGATGCCAAGCTAGTTCAATAGCGTCCACGCAGAATCAAGAATGAATGATCCGATAAAATTCATGATGAGGTCCGGAAACAATTAGAAGCTAAGTTCATTAGAATTGTAAAGTTCCCGAAATGGGTGGCCAACATTGTCCCAATGCCGAAGAAAGATGGGAAGGTACGGATGTGCGTCGACTTTAGGGACTTGAACAAAGCCAGCCCGAAGGATTGTTTTCCTTTGCCACACATCGACATCCTGGTTGACCATACCTGTGGGCACGAACTCCTATCATTTATGGATGGGTATGCTGGCTATAACCAGATCAAAATGGCTAAAGAAGATATGGAGAAAATATCCTTTATCACTCCGTGGGTAACTTTTTGCTATATGGTTATGCCCTTTGGACTGAAGAATGCTAGTGCCACTTACCAACGCACCATCACCACTTTACTCCATGACATGATCCAGAAGGAGGTAGAAGCATATGTGGATGATATGATTGTCAAATTAGAAAGGCGTGAAGACCACATCCCTAACTTGCGCAAGTTCTTCCTTAGGCTTCGCAAGTACAACATGAGGTTGATCCGTAGAAGTGTGCATTTAGAGTAACTTCTGGGAAGTTGTTAGGGTATATCGTCAGTCAACGGGGAACAGAAGTTGATCCATCCAATATCAAGGCTATTCAAGACATGCTTCCACCTCGGACGGAGAAGGAAATTCGTGGGTTCCTAGGACGAGCGTAATATTTGAGCAGGTTTATTTCCAAGTGCACCATGACCTGCAAACCATTGTTTGAGAAGTTGAAGAAGGGTGCAAAGGTTGAATGGGATGATCAGTGTCAAGTAGCGTTCAACAAGATCAAAGCCGATTTGACCAGTCCGGCAGTGCTAGTCCTACTTGTGCCGGGAAAACCGTTACTACTTTATCTTATAATCAATCAGGGTACAATGGGTGCTATGTTAGCCCAGAAGGTCGATAATCAAGAGAAGGCTATATACTACATCAGCAAGAAGTTCTCAGGGTGTGAATCTTGCTATTCTTAGATCGAAAAGATAGCCTTGGCACTAGTTTGGTCTACAAAGAAGCTTCGTCATTACCTGCTATCGCACACTGTTTATGTGATCGCGGCTTGCAACCCGGTCAAGTACATCATGGAGCAACCTACTATTAACAGTAGGATCGCCCGATGGGTGGTCATGTTGTCTGAGTTCGATCTTCATTTCGAACATCAGAAGTCTATAAAAGGTTAGGCAGTTTCTGATTTTCTGGTTGAACCCCCAATAGAAGACTCTAATACGGAGTTTAGTGATGAGCAAGTATTCCAAGTGGAGGAGGAGACTTGGAGGCTATACTTCGATGGTGCTACAAACCAGATGGGATGAAGAGCCGGCGCTCTGCTGGTATCTCCCGAAGATCTACATTTTCCTTTGGCGGTCAAGCTGAATTTTGACACCACCGACAATGCTGTTGAATATGAAGCCTGCATCTTGGGTATACATATAGCTCTGGAGATGAGTATCGAAAGATTGTAAGTGTTTGGAGATTCAAGTTTGATTGTTAACCAAGCTACTAGTGTTTGGAAGGTGAAAAGTGAGTCTTTGGCATTATATCAGCAACACTTGCCTGATTTTCCAAGAGATTCAAGCATATTGAGTTCAAGTACCTGCTGCAAAGTCAAAATGAATTGGTCGATGCCTTGGCCAAGCTATCATCTATGGTGGCTATGCCAGAAAAGGATCAGACTCTGACGCGACGGTGGTAGTGGAGAGAAAGGTCCAACCTGCCCATCGTCACCCTTTGATGATAAGTGCTATCAACCCTAAGGCATGGTTCTTTGACATTTACACCTTTCTGAAAGATGGGGCATACCCGTCAGATGCTGGACACCGAGCTTGAACAGCTATCCGATTGATAGTCTCGCAGTATTGCATTATTCAGGATCGCCTGTACAAGAAGGCTACGACTGGCATAAACCTGTTGTGCGTTGATGAAGTAGAAGCCAAAGAGCTAATGAGATCCACTCATGGAGGAGAATGTGGACCGCACATGAATGGGAGAATGTTAGTGAAGAAGATTAAAAGAGCAGGATATTTCTGGTCAACTATGGAATCAGACTGTCTTCGGTTTGTGAGAAAATGCCCGAAGTGCCAAGAGTATGCTGACCTTAGGCATCAACCATCATCTTACCTAACTACTTTGGCCTCGCCTTGGCCATTTTCAGTATGGGGTATCGACATTGTTGGAAAGGTTCCACCCCAGGGAACCGGAGGTCATGAATACGTGTTGGTCGCTGTGGAATATTTCACTAAATGGTTAGAAGTTGTTTCATATGCGAAAATCACCTTGAAACATGTAACCAAATTCATGCTGAAGAACATCATTTGTAGATATGGAGTACCGTATGAGGCGATCAGCGACAACGGGAGTCACTTCAAGGGTGAATTTGCAACTTTGTTGGCCAAGTATAAGATCCAACATCATCATACATCTCCTTATCGGCCACAGACTAATGGAGCAGTAGAGACCGTGAACAAAACTCTGGTGAAAATTATTAAGAAGATGGCGGTCACTTATAAGGATTGGCCTGACAAACTTCCTTTCGCATTATGGGGGTATCGCACTTCAATTCAAACTGCAACTGGGGCTACACCAGACTCTTTGTTGTACAGAATGGAGGCGGTCTTGCTTGTGGAGATTGTTGTTCCTTCCCTGAGAATCATTGCTAAGAGCCAAGCTAAATGTGAAGAGTTAACTTTGTTAGATGAACGACGATTCCGTGCTCTGCGGAACATCCATCTTTATCAGAGTCAGATTTCCCGGGCGTTCAATAAGAAGGTCAAGGATCGAGATTTGATGGAAGGTGACTTAGTGTTACAAGAAATGAGGGCTGCCCGTCAGGATCCTCGTGGCAAATTTGCTCCAAACTAGAAGGGACCATATGTCATTATCTCTATTACTCCAGGAGGTGCTGCTCGGTTGGCCACAACTAAGGGAAAAGAGCTCATTCAGCCTGTGAACTTAGATCAGCTTAAAAGGTATTATGTCTAAGCTACTAAGGATTGATTTCCCTAGCTACTTAAACATGCATTACCTTATGAAAGCAAGCAACCGAACTGCCAATAGGCCACTTGCTTATGAGAGAAAAGAAAAAAAAAAGAAAAAGAAAAAAAAGAGAAGAGTGAAAAACTATAGAGTGGCTGACTTGAAAACCCTTTGGGCAAGTCAGGCAAAAGGAGAGTACAAAAAAACGAAAAAGAAAGAAAAAAATGAAAACAAGAAAAAATGAGAGACTAATTGAAAATCCTTCAAGACAATTTAGGTAAAAGGAGAGAATAAAGGCGTTGCAGTTGAAGACACAAGGCTGAGAAGAACAAGATCATAGCTTGTGTTGATTCTTGTAAAATGAAATGTAATATATTACTTCTCATATCAATAAAAAGAAGTACATCTTTCTTCGGATACATTTTGTTTAACTAATTTTCATAAAGGAAAAACATCAACTAATTAAAATACATAGCACACACATTCTTTCCTACATTTATTTCATATTTGTATCGAGTGCTAGGTTGAGTCAGAGTCCTTGTACCCATTAGTGGTCACTCGAGCAAAGGAATAAGAACAGGAATACTCAGAAAAGATCACTTCATTGAATGCAGAAACGGGAGGGGGGGGGGAAGGAATAAGAACAGGAATACTCGGAAATGATCACTTCATTGAATGCAGAAACGGATGCAGACTCATCAGACATGGCGCTAATCCCAGCTAACTCAGACTCAACTATAGACCCAATAGTGCTCGACTCAGACAAGACCTTACAAGGTTCTCCTAACACTAGGGTACATTTATTATCAGTAGAATCGACCCAGGACATCTCACGGCGACCCCCATTAGTAGAGATCATGGTGCTTGGATCAAATTCAAGACTGGACAACACAGCAACCATCGGGTCCACTTCTTTACCTTCTTTTGCAGCGGAGCTTGCTCACTGCCGCAAGATTTAGGGTGCTGAAGCTCCTCTGTGCATTATCTAGAGCCTCTCGTTGTTGTTCTATTTGCTGATCTTGACGTTCAAGGTGCTCCCGGACCTTTTTGTCTTGTCGGATAGTTGTATGCATGATCAGATCATGCATGTTGTTCTTCAGATCTTCTAGGCGTTGTTGCGTTAGGTTTCTACGATCTCCAATGCTTTCGTCGTCACTTGCCCATATACCATTGACCATAAAGGCTGTCAAATCTTCAAAGGGAGTACAGGTGCTCCCTCGTCTGTAATACGTTCGGATGGGTCAAAAGTACCCTCTCCTATAAATATAGCATGATTTGGGAGAGGATTGCTTTTGTTTGTGGGTTTCCTTGTTGACTTGGGTGCTGGTAATCCACCTGAGTGAATCATTTTCCTAATGAGGTTCTTGAGCATATAGCATCGCTCGGTGTCATGACCTCTCATGCGATGGTACTTGCAATACATATTGTTGTTCCACCCTAGTCCTTTGTTCTCAGGCTCCGGCTTCGGTGTAGGTAACTGGATCTTCTTGGACTTTAGCATATGGTCCAAGGCTTCAGTACAAGTCATATCCAGCGGAGTGTATGAATTATACTGGAAAAATTTCATCTTTTGAAATGGGCCATGGTTCACGTTTTGGATGACGTTGGTCTCAGTCACCCTTGGAGAGTTAATAGTCCTCCGTACCATGTTGTTACCTCTCCAGCTTTGAGATGCTGCATTTCTCTCCTTCCGTGCCTCCAGGTTAGGGCACAACTTCTTTAAGTACTCAAAATTCTCTACTACATGAAAGTCTAACTGTTGAACCAGACTTAACTTCAGACTACGAATGATTATGTTTAACTGGACTTCTGTTGGGATAATGATGGTTACTTGGGACATTTTAGAATGCCACCTCTCGTAGTAAGCCGAGAATGACTCGTCATCTCCTTGGCGAATGGCCATAACATCTGTCAAAGTCACCTTATCCTTTTGAATCTTGTTGTAATGCTCGATGAATGCTCTACGCAAGGCAGTCCAATCTCCCCGGGTCTCCAAAGGAAGAGTATAATACCAATCCAATGCTTCATCATTTAGTGACGATGGGAAAACTTGCTTGTAATGCTCAGTGTTGATGCCACAGAGTGGCATCACTCGGTTGAACTCCCATACATGATGAGTCAGGTTCTCAGAAGGACTAAACATTTTCAAGGGTATGTCCATCTTGCCAGCTATTTTGTCATTAATCTCAGCAGGTGGTTCGAATTCTACGAACTGATTGGCAAAAGCAGGCATCTGACTCACAACAATCTTAAACACATTCAACTACGCCTCCATCTCTTGGATGACAGGGGTGTCTTGTAGCGTGACTTTGATGTTAACCAGGACAACTTGAGGGTAGCCACTGGTGGTGGTGGCTTAGGTGCTGGGTCATCTGGCACATGGATGACTCTTCCCGTACTAGGACCTTCCCCGAGTTTTCCTTTGCGTTTATCAACAGTGGACACATGATTAGGGATAATCTCCATAGCATCTTCATCATCATTGCTCATCCCTACATGAACGTTAATACGATGCAGAGCTTCCAATACACCATTCAAAGTCTCGTGTTGTTGCTCAATGCGACTATTTTGTTTCTCGATGAGTACCCGCTGTCAGGCGGTATGCTCCTCGACTTTCTTTTCCTGTTGTAAGGTGGCGAAGGTAATCGAACCTTCCATATGGTTAAATTTCTCCTCGAGAAATTTGGTCAGAGCAGCGCTAACCGAATTGTCACCTTGGTTCTCGTTGGCAGACATGTCGAACTGTAGACGGCGAAAGACCTTAGGCTTAGGGTTCTGTGGGACGTAATTCGGGTTTCGGATCAAGCGACTGGACGGTCCTGGGATCCAAGCTAGACTTAGGTCTCCTATACTGACTAAACAATAACCACACACAGTTTAGAGATTGACCTTTAAAAAGAATACCACCGATCCTGATGAATGCATGACCTAGCTGACCTACATGGGACCACCTAAGGTGCACGACCTATATGGTGACTCAAGGAAGTGACTCACTCGGGACACGAATTTGCATGACCTAACTTTACATGAATCCTAAGGACAACTTTATCATTATAAAGGGTCGAATAAACCCAAGTATGACGAATCAGGACTGAATAAGGAATCACAAGTCAGTGTTTCTCAATTCGGATGGGCCCATTCTACAGGCCGAACGTTTTAAGGAGAATTCGTAACTTGGAAAATTTATCAGACCAACTCAAGCCATATTGACTATTATACGCGCTAGAATAATGATCGACATGGCTGACACTCTACACTTTCTACATATTTTTTTTATTTTTTACCAGGAAAGTGGATATCGTAAAGGACTGGATAAAATCAACAACAAGTGAGTTGTAATTAGTTTATGGATTTAATTGCTAGATCCCATATGGTTGGGCCTAACAACGGGCAGACCATAAAATTGGGATGGATCCAATGATTAAATCGATAAATTAATTTACTCAAAACTTGTGATTATTACATAGTCGAAGACTTTACTCGCTAACTTTGTTTTGACTTTTAATCAGGTTTTTTTTGGACCTTTGTTAAGAGAATTTCGTTGAGGGCCATGTAGAATCATCAAGGCGAGTTGAGTTTATTTTGTGAACCAAGATAATTAACCTCTACAGATAAATGGGCCCAACCACGGGGTTAACCGTAATTTTTGAGGTTAATTAACCTAGTTGTAAACATGACTCTTCTCAGCCTGATGATTACTATATGGACTAAGACAACATTTCTAAACTTGGGTCGACTATTTACAACAAAAAGGAAACACATAGTACATAACATACATATGAACAAGGGGTTCCCTAAACCAAGGCTGTATGTACAAAAGGGTTTATTGGCTGGATAAGGCTTATCAGCTCATGTACTCGCCCCGGTGCATTCTCGTTGTAAGGGCAACTTGAATGTATGGGGTTTTGCTCTTGGAGGCTCGTGTGGAGACCTCGTAAGTGATACGTGAATGGATGTGGTGACTAAAGTTGTCTCGATGTAATGGCACCAATTGAGTATAGCCAGTCCGGCATCCCATGGGTTACTTTTGTAGTTATAAAGAAAACCTAAGCCGCTGCTTTAAGTGCAACCTAACCCACATTCGTGACCAGGAGGTAGCCCGGTATATGCAATGCATTTATGCATAAAAAAGAGAATGACTTAATAATATAAAGTAAAAATTTATCTCCCTTCCAAAAATTTTAAAACACACTAAACTTTTTTCAAGTTTTACCCACTTTAAGAAAGCTCCCTAGTGGAGTCGTCAAAAATCCTGTGGACATTTTTCCTCGTCGTTCGAGCTTCCGAACGTCCACGCGGATTGGGAGTGTGATTCGGTGATGTGTGTTGGGGTTTGAACCTTTGAAAACTCTGTTCGGTTGTAGTAAATTTGGGTAAAAGAGTAAGGTTGTCATATCTGCAGGGATGGTGTGTCAGGTTAATAAGGAAATTGGTTTGGTAGGGTTTCAAATTGCGAAAAAAAGCAGTAAATAATAATAAAACTAAACTAAACATTAAGCAAGAATTAAAATTTAACCTAATTTAACAAGAATGAAAAAAGTTAAAACTAACGAAGAACTCATAATCAAGAAAGCAATAAATAACAATCTAAATTGCAGGGAAGAAAATTATACTACTCTAATAGCAATGCGAAATAACGAATTAACTAACTAAATTAAAGACTCGCTGAAATTAATGGAGTAGAGTATACCGACAGTCTTCTCTTCACTCTACCTCCCCTTGCTAGCATCACGAACTCTCCTGAACAAACAAAAGTCGTGATTCGGATTACTAAGAATTCCCCAAATCCTCACTTGGAAGGAGAATTTGTGAACCCTTAATCCTCCTCTTTCACTAAAAGTTGGAATTTGGTTGTGAACTAATACTAATAACTGGAAGTAACAAGACAAGAAACAAGATGCGAGAAGAACGAGAATTAAAAACTTGAATTGCATTAAAGATTGAACGAGTGAATTACAATCGAAGAATAACGGTAGCAAAAGCAAGAAAAACGATGAACTAAACCCTAGAACAATGATGCTAAGAACGAGTAAACCTAAAAAAAAGCTACTATGATGATAATTATTCTCGCGGCGGCTTGGTCTTTTTATAAGCTGTGAGTGAAAACGCAGCTAGCGTCCATAAAAACGCTGCCAGCGTTTTGTATTCCGTCATTGAGTTTTCCATGGAAAACGCAGCCAGCGTCCATAAAAACGCTGTCAGCGTTTTGAATTCCGTCATTGAGTTTTCCATGGAAAACGCTGCCAACGTTTTGTGTTACTCGTCTTTTCTCACTTTCTGTCTCAGGAGCTGCCAGCGTTTTTGTCTTTCGCTCATTCTTGGGCCAGATCTCGCGCGATTGGGTCACTTCCTTTAATTCTTCTTCTCATCTTCTTTCCAATTCTCCAATTCTCTCTTAAATTTTCATCTTTTCTCCACTTTTTTTCATTTCTCTATGAATTTGGATTAAGATCTGCAAATCACACTAATTTTCCAATCAAGTGAAGAAATTGCAACGAAAAATACTCAACTTACGGTCTTAATTCGGCTCAAAATGAGACCGAACAAACTCTTTAAGGGATTAATCACACATTACAGGAATAGTAATTTGAAAAATCACTATCCCTTTACTTCATGCATTTCATGAGTTGTTGAATTAAACTTTCAAGAGTGAACATCCTCATGTTCTAAGCTCTTCTAAATTTAACCAAACTTGCTCATCAAAATGTTAGGCTCGGAAAAAAGTGATTTATGCAAATATTATTTAGAAATATACAAAGAAAACCTTAAAGTTGCATCGGTACATTGTAAAACCATTTACCATAGTTTATGCAATCCCCGATGTGTTTTGGTTCGAAATGGGAGTCGCCACCCAACTTTTTAAAGAGAAAATCTAAGAAAAACTTGAAAAGAAAACAAGAAAGACTCCGCCTACGAAACCCAAGAATGAATCTGGGGGTAAGGTTATGAACTCGAAAGGTAGGAACCTAAAGAGTTCGCCTCTCACAAAAGGAAAGACTCTACTAAAAGTATTAAGTGTGCTTTTGATAAAGTTTGGAAGAGAGATAAATAGAGACTTTATAGCATTATTTCAATGCATCATACAAGATGAAACATAAGAAAGAAAATGTACAAATACAACATTTATTTACATGAAAAAGAAAACTTTAAAGCTTACATTGTACCCTTTGAAGAAGAGGCCTTGCCTAGCCTTTGTAGTTGCTTGAAGTGCTCCTTTTGGTACCCTTAGATGATTCCTTTCAAGATGCTAAAATGGATAGTAAAGAGGTAGAAACAGAGATGGATGAAAGGGGAATGAAAATGGCTCTTTTTGTAGGTTTTTGGAGGTTTAGGATAGGCTTTTTGTGGTGCTTTTTTGATGGAGTTTATGTAAGAATGAGGATAGGTGGAATAGGGATTGAGATTAGAGGCTTAAGGTAGGATAGAATTGAAGATTATGGAGGTAAGAAAGTGGTGAAAAGATGATAGAAAAGGATGGTAGAATGATGATACTAGAATAGAGAGATTAGAATAAGAGAATTGAGAGATGGAGAATGAGAATGTAGAGGAAGAAATGAGTGAATGATGGTGTGATGGAGTGTGTCTTTAGCTTTGAGAGGAGTATGGTATTTATAGGGGAAAGTAGGAGTACGAGATACATGTATGCATGCATATACATTTATCCCTCGGTATAAGCAGTCAACGACACAGAAAACTAGGGTGGCAAGGGGAGTGTATGAAGGTGGTCAGCAACAAGTGGTGAATGAACCACGTGTGGCCTCCTTCAAGGCCGTCCGATCATCCACAGAGGGAGGATGAGTCTCCCTCCGTCCATGCATCATTAGACGGTGAGAGTGTGAATATATCTGCCTCGAGAATTGGTGGTTCACACTTGGACGATACTTGTGTTTTTTGTGGCTTTTATGAAGTGTTTTTGTGATGTTTTTGTGAGGTTTCGAACCTCTGACCTTCGCATGGGATTTCGCATGTGGCTTGCATGGCTTCCATCACTTGTCCATTTTATGTAAAAATGTGCATGTGATCATGCATGCAACTTTAGGCGAGCTTGCACGTGTAAGGTGCACGTACTTTAGGTTTTATTTTCCAACTTCTTCTTCTTCTTTACCTCTGTTTCTTGTTATATAGGCATGCTATATATTTTAGGTGTCAAAACCCGGTGTCTACAGTACCTCCACTTCGCCTCCGACTCGTTGCCATCCCTATGCATATGCAGAACTATTAGAAGAAAATGCATTCCAATATCCCATTCACCTTAGCGGATTGCTTTGACTTGTCATATTTCTACCATGAACACCCAATAGACCCTCACTTGAAAGAAATATATACACTTTATAATTCTATAATTTATTGTTTACCCAGAAATGTTCCTGGATGATTAATCGAGCAAGCCATTGATTAAGCTGAGATGGATTCAGACTAAAAGTTCTTAATCGACTTTCCTTCTCAGAAGTATCTATCGCAGTCTAAGCAGCACGAAATACCTAGAATATTCTCTTCTCTTCTTTTGTATCCTTTTGATTATTGTCGACTTCCATCTTTGATCGATTCTCAAATCTTGGTACCATGCTAGACACTATTATCTTCCACGTACAATCACATCTGCAAACTTGATGAAAACTTCCTAACAGTTTCCTAAAGGGGAAAAAAATAAAACCAAAGGGATGATTTTTATTTACATATGAGGAGCCCATCCTGTGAGGCGGTAGAAGGCGTCTGGGAGTGGGACGGAAGTTTTGCTAGCATAAGGTGAACGGACGAGGAGGCAGCGACAAGGACTGTCTAGACAGAATCTCCCATTTGAATTAATTGTTGTTGTTAGAGAATGAAGGAATGGATGAAGCAATTGATTAAGTGTGAAATTAAAGGAAGGAATTAGTAAAGAGGATGAGGAAGAGAGAGAAAAAGAGTTGATGGGTAAATTGAGTTAATTAGAGAAAATAAAAAGGTTATTTTCATCCTTTTAAACATATTTCACCGGATTTCAATTATATTATCTGGATTGTCACCCTACTTTCAACTTTTGCAAGATTTGGGGATCTGACAATGCATTATAAAAAAGTGGTGACCTTCCAGTCAGTTTTCAAAAACATGTGCCACCTCCTAGCAATTTTTGAAATGATCTAGAAGCCTTCTTGGATAAATAGATAAAGAATAATCACCACCAATCTTCCTAAAATACCCCAAAGAAAACTATTAAAGATTAGATAAAGAAAACCCACTACTAATCTATTAAAGAGTTGGTTTTCAAACACCGTCATAATCATGAATAAAGATTGAGAATTTTGAGTGAGATTTCAAAAATACCTTTCATTTCATTCAAATTCAACAATCCTTTCCTCTCTTTTTACTCTAGTATTTATAAGAAGAAAAAAGGGAGTGCAGGAAGAGCAAAAAGATAGAAAAGGAAGGGCAAATCTGTAATGCCCCGGCCCCTCACAGATCACGAAAACTACCGATAACTTCTTCAAAGATCGACGACTGGCCCCACAAATCACCATGAGCCCTTCCAGTGTGCTTTGTCTCACTCACACGCTCTTACTCGTCCTAAGACTACTCCCAGCCTAGCACGCTTAACCGAAGCGTTCCCCCAACGGATGAGTTTCCTTAAAAAAAAAAAAAAAAAAGGTGCACCTTGATGATATAAGTAGTCATTTCAATCTCTTTAAGTCATACTTTCTAACCATGTATCAGGGTATTACAACCCCCCCCCCCCCACACGTAAGCGCATAACATCCTCGTTATGCACCAATCCAATACAGAATATTTGTCTCACTAGGTGACTGCCTAGGGATCTCTCATTCACTAGCACAGCTTATGGTCACGGGTTAGCTCCGATACCATTAGTAACGACTGAGCCCCTCTTGGACCACAGACATTACCGATAACTGATTCGGGGATCTACGGTTGCCCCCACAAATTACCATGAGTCTTTCCAACATGCTTAGTCCTCGCTCACACACTGCTTGGGAGAACTTCCAGGATATCACCCATCCTAAACCTACTCTCAACCAAGCACGCATAACTGAGGAGTTCACAATAAATGAGCTTCCTGAAAAAAAGGTGTACGTTAATGATATAAGTAATCATTCTAATTCCTTTAAGTCATACTTTCTAACCATGTACCTGGGTATTACAAAATCAAAGGCTCATATTAAGCTTAATATATATGATCTAAGGGAGGAGAATAAATGCGCAATCCTATTCCTTGTGAAGGGATTATTTCAAATGGGGGGACAAAAAGTACAATAGTACAAATCAAGGAGTAAATTACATTTACCCTACCTAACATTTGTGATAATAATTTTTATACACTCAATATTTGTGAAATAATTTTTACCTTACCTAACATTAAGTATTCATATATTTAAACCTCCTAAGGTATTTTATAATTGATGTTTGTTGGATTTTCCGACGAACATTAAAAAATAAATATGAATTGACTTTTTTTCTCTTGACATTAATTCATATGACTTTCAATTAAACATGAGTTGATGTTTTTACCCTTAATATTAGTTCATATGGTATTTGAACCCCAATTTTTTCTCTACTTTATTTCTTCGAAAACCCAATCTCTCCCCATTCTGAAAATGAAAACCTAATTATAAAATATCAAGGGTAAAAAAATCAGTTATAATGGAAGAAATATCTTATAATGAAAATGAAAAATGAAAATGAATTAATATCAAGGAATTTCTCAAAAAAAATAACATCAAGTGTAAAAAAAAGTCAATTCATATTTATATTTTTAATGTTCGCCGGAAAATCCAACAAAAATCAAATATAAAATATCTTAGGAGGTTTAAATATATGAACACTTAATGTTAGATAAGATAAAATTATTTCACAAATGCCGAGTAGGTAAAAAATATTACCACGAAGGGTAAATGTAATTTACTCACAAATCAAGGTAGTAAGTAAATAGAATTAATTTTCCATTTTGATTCTTTCCCTTGAGCCCAAATTCCTTGTTTTTGGACCAATACTTCTCACCTAAGGCTTCTAGAAAACTGTAGATAAAAATTTCAGCCCAACGTGAAAGATGATTTTGCCCCTTATTTGAAAAATTGCACACATTCTCTAAATTGCTTCCAAAGTCGACTTAAGCTTTGTAAGTTGAAAATTAGCTTAATCCCATCTTGTTTATTGGCTTGTTGAGGATACTTGGCTCCCTAATAATCCTTAAAAGCCTTAGTATCCCACAACTATCTTACAAAGCTCACAATACCTTGATCAAGTGAGAAGTGGCAAGCTCAATACTTAGAATAAGTAGAGCTTTGCTCAAAGGCCATTTCGATAGAAGGCTATCTCATCTCATAATGATTAAAGGCCTAAGAAATGTATCAGGCAACCAACCAGCCAACCTCCTAGAGTCGAAGGATCTCATGCTTTTATACTGGTGCTAGGCAACGAGAAGTGTAATAAAAATGATAATAACAATAAAGCCAACAGGATAGCAGGGCATGATGCAAATTAAGGGTACAATTAACTTCATTTACTGATACTATGCCTAAACTGATACAATTCTGATGAATAAGCAGTGGGAGGACCACCGCAACTGATGCTATTTGATGATAACTTTGAAGGCAGACAATGCCTTGGGAGGTTCCAAATTAAGGGCATGAATTACAATGATCTACAGGACAACCATGCATAAACAATGGATCTCAACAATGTCACACGCTGGTATCCATTCACTGTTCACTGGTCACTGGTCACCACTAGCAGTAGCAGTGCTGCTGGCATGAGGGCTGCCTTGGTCCACTCCACCCCTAATCCTTTTCTGGAGGTGCTCCAAGCTCGCTACCCTCTGCAAGGATGCTGTTCTTCCTATCTTGTTCACTGGGGCTGTCTCGCTTTGGAGGCCATCGTTGATAGCAGAAATGTTAGCCATTCCATTGTTGTCCACTCTTGGAGGAGGTGGTGGAGCAACTGGAAGAGGGTTATGGTTATTCACGGGTGGGTAAAAATGGGGATGTTTTGGTTCAGCTTCTTGCACTGGCACAGCTGCATCAGGTGACCCTGAAGGGCTTGCAATGAAATTTGCTGCCATTCCTAGTGCAGATATCTCAGACATTGCCTGTAGTAAAGGGTTCATCCCTGTTACTCTCTTCACACTTTCCTCTGCCATTTTCACCTGGACCGCACATTTGCTTTCCTATTAGGCAAAACTATTATAACTAACACCTTCTTCCTACAATTTATCAGCAGCATCCAGACAAATACATCTGGGGGTTGTTTCTTTCAGTTCCAGATTCTTTGCGTGGCATAATGTTAATTCATCCGGATACAATGACTTCTCAGATTTCAAAGGCATTTGTTTTACCAAATCTTCAACAAAACAAAACAATGCATGGGCTATTAGACAGGACCATAATCCCCCTTTTTTTCATGCAACAGGTTCACTGCGTAATTTAAGGCTAACAGAATGTAGACAATTTTGTTTCTCAAAGCTAATGCATACCTTTGCCCTAAGTGTTTCCACATCAGCCTTTAAAACCCTGTTGTCGACAGCAGCCTCATTATATTTTTGGCTAATGTCAGTAAGCCGCTTTAATAGTGAAGAATTTTCAACTCTCAGCTGAGAAACCTATGGCCAAAAAAAAAAAAAAAAAAAAAAAAAAAAACAGGGTAAAGGGTTAAAGAGGCATGCAGAAATAACGTGTCAATACAAGATTACAGTTAAAACCAAAAACGAACCTGAGTCTCAAGCTCAGTCAGATGGGCTTGCTTTCTTCTCCTAGAGCGTCTAGCCGACTCTCTGTTTGAAAGCATCCTGATGATATGCAAAGCATTCATTGCGGGTAATTAATTCATAAGAAACAGTTAAGTCCTTTAAGGTGACAAATAAAAGAAAGGATAAATTACAAGAGCTAGTAAGTCAACTAGCTCAATTCACGAAGTTATTGATTCATAACTCCATAAAAAGGAAGTCAAGGATAAGTTAGTAGCAGGAGCAGTTTATAGATGAGCAGCTTAGTTAGACTTATGTAGCTATTACATGTGATACTGCTGGAGAGTTATATCTTGTACCTGTTTTCCTCATTCGTATTAAGAAGCAGACATATTTCTTGTCCTAGAGTCTTGCTCGCAAGTTTGATTTAGCAACATCAGTACACAACAGGAAGGGATATATAAAACATGATGGTACAATATAATTTCTCTCAACATGCCATTGTATAACAATAAATAAAAAAAAAAAAACAGTTATTTATTAAGAAGCACTCCAAATTGTGAAAGAGCTACAAAACCATAATTTCATCTGCATTCTCCATTCATATCCTAAATTTTGAAAAGACAACCAAAAAGGTTGAGCTGCTAGCACTGAGTCACTTGATGAAAATCAAGAGCAGGAGGTGGCAAGATGTGAGAGACAGACACACCTTCAGTGGTGGCAAAAATCCAGCAAAAGATAATCAGAAATTGAAGCTCAGACCAGTTGCACACATAGATATTAAAATCCCGACCATGATCTACAATCCTACGATTTTATGATCCAAAATCCTCAACGCGATTCTACAATTTACATTCTCATCCACGATCCTACGTGGGTTAATTCTGATCCTAACTGCCCCATGGTATCCGAGTCAGGATCCCGATTCTGACAACCTTGGTTGCACAGTTTCAACTTGCAGGCATCAATGACCAGAAGGATGTCACAACAGCCAAAACTTGGATAGCCACCACAATGAGAACCATGGAGGATCCATTTCCATGGGTAGGGAAACTCCCTTTTCTATCCTTTTGGTTGAGGGGAAGGGGCTTTTAAATTTCAGTTCCAAATTTGGGGACAGCCACAAAACTTATGAATGATGGAAGGAACAGGCTGCTCAATTCTCGTATTTTGGGCGGAAAAGAAAGTGATTAGCCATGAATCAATCACTTCTCGCTGGTCTGTCTGTTCTAGTTTCTGCCTTACTTTTTACCCAGGAGGACTCCCAATCTACTAAGTAATTACCTAAATCACCCTACCTGTACTTTTAAGACATTGCCTATCATTATAATCCTACATATTATAGGGGTGGGGAATCACAATGATCAAAAGGTCAAAACCCTGTCATTTGCACAGAAAATTTGGAGTGGGATGTGGGAGGGAGCTGGAAAGGACAGCAAGTGAGGGTGAAAAGGTGGTGTGGAACTTAGTCTAGTTTGTAGATGCTTTATAACTCAGTATTAATAGTCCTTATTTCAAAAAAAAATATATATATCTCACTTCATGAAACGCATTTCAGTTTTGGTTTCTAACCCACACTATTATCTTGTTAGAAATGTACAAGTTGAAAACACATTGAAGGCCAGAAACCAAAAGGTTAAGGTAAGTCTCATAACCCAATAACATTATAAGTGTCATGTTAGATAGTTTCAGCATCACTCACCGAACCTTATTTACATGTTTATGGAATAGATAACACTGTTTTAAACCAACTAATTCAATTAATAGAGAGAACAGCATCCCCCCCCCCCCCCTTTTTCAAGGCTCGGCTAGGGAGGCAACACTGTATTTCATGGAACATTGGTTTACTTATTTTATGGAAATAACAAAGTTTTAAACCAAACGAATGAACTCAATTAATGAAAAGAATGAGTTTTTACCAGGTGGGACAAGCAAGGCAAGCCATCAACTTTGGCTTATTTTATGGAAATAGTCAAAGTTGTCTTAAACCAAAAGAATGAATTCAATTAATAAAAAGAATGAAATTTCATTTTACCAGGTGGGGCAAGCCATCTCTGTATTCCTAGGGGCACAAGGGAAACTGACATACCTTTTAAAGAGTACACTACTATTCCTTTAATTATTCCAGGGTTAGCATGCAATTTCAAAATGTAACCTATTAAATGTAAGTTAGCTTCAATTCTTCCCTTATAATTAATTATTTTCTAACAGGAACCTACAGATATCAACCTTCTTTCTAGGAGACATTTTGGTCTCTAAAAATATCTAATAAGATAATATGAACCGTTGAAATGAAGAGGTTACAAAAAAAAGAAAAAAATTGTGGACATTTGCAGAACTTAACCCACAAGGATAGCATTCCAAGACGGGTATCGGAAGAAAAGAGCATGAATGGGGTATCAGAAAATTCTTATACCTCCTGACACGCTTAACATCAGCAGGATCCATATTATCAGTTGTTTCATTTTCACCCTCTACTTCATCGTCATCTGACTGCTCTCTTGACGAACAACTTGTTGTCTGCTTGGGTTGAGCAACTGGCTTTTTCTGCGCAGAAGGCAAGGATGGAATTCCAATTGGCGCGCCAGCATCCTTATCTTGAGACCCTATGGATCACCAGCCATTAAGATAATTTGAGTACCAAAGAGAAGGTAAGAAAGAGGCAAAAAGAGACAAGAACTTGTCTCACAACTCAATATACAAAGAAAAGAACAGAAACAATTCAAATAAACAAATACACAGGTAAATGAAATCTCAAATATGGCTATCATGTATGTCATCATCTACATTTTCATAAGGCCTCAATCTTTGGTCTTAAGAATGCTGGTTTTAAGAACAAGTGATTGCCCTTCTCCGACATGTCTCCCAAGCAAAATGAAAGTCTTCTTAGTCTTGGGGGACCAATAAAGAACCAAAGCTGGCCAATAGAGATAACATATTTCTCCCTCACCGCCTATCCCAACCAACTCCCCCGGTTCCTAAAGAAAAGGGCACAATTCTTATAGTACAACTATCATACAAATCACAATCTTCCTTGTCACCAACAAAGCTGGAGCTTGCATCATTTGTATGCCTAAGTGGAAAAAACACTACTGAAGCCCTTGGTCCAGCATCTTAGCTAACTGTAACTCCAGTTACACCCTCCCTCGGCTGCGAATTGTTGATTAGATATATCGTCGTATTCTCAAACATGAGCAACTATTTTGCATTTACATGACATCTAATTATGGCTAAGACCATGGTCAAAATACTTCAGAAAGATGACAAATGACAATTCTAAAAACCAAAGTAAAGTTTTCATGTCAAATCTCTGGGAAATACAAAAGGATGCAAAAGGTTTGTCATCAAACCACATTGCTACGATGATCTATTAGGCATTTGACATTGACCCTATCAAAATTTATTTAATTTCATGCTCTCAGCTCTGTCAAACACCTCAAAATAGCTAATAGAAAAGAGAAGTATGGATGTAGAAAACGACAGTAGACATGGAAGCCAGCATTCATCTCATTTCAGAAGCAGAAATCCAATCTAAAATAGGAACATTAGCAGATGAAATCCTATGAAAACATATCCACCTCTATGACAAATAAGCTAAAATCAGTTGACTACTTGTTTGTTATATTCATATATGAATTTAGGGAAAAAAACCTTTAGATGGAGGGCGGGTAACCGACTGTGAATCAACTGAACCCTGTGTTGCACTATCTGCTGTACCACTTGGACCCTGGTTTATAACAAAGGGTGCCTGTTGACAAGAAAAGATACAAACAATGTTTTGTCAAAATTGCATAATTGGGACAAGATCCACATACCATTTGCTTGTATCATTGTATTTGCACGAAGACCAAGTGCACATAATGTTCTAAGCCTTACAATCAGAACATCTTTCCACCTCAGTCTCAGGCTCATAGTACGGCACAGCATTACAAAAACAAGCCATCAAGAGACCAGCCACAGTAAAATTCAGGATACAGAAAACACCCCAACCACACAAGAAAGTACACATAAAATGTCCAGAAGCACCCACAACAAAACTTTTTCCAGTTCTAGATCAAGTGAACGAACCACCAGTAACTTCCACTCCAAAAGTATAAAGCCCAAAAATCAATAAGAATCCTTAAGGATAAAGGAGTCATAACCAGTCCCATGTACATTATAGTGTTAGGGCCCTAAACATTTTGAAGGGCAGTATTTTCAACATGTTTCCAGGGTTCTAAGCTTGTTAAAGAAGTTTTGATACAAATATTGTTACATTGATATAGTTAAGATTGCTGCAGAGAAGTGCAAAACAGAATGAAAAGGAATTACTTTCTTTTAGAAGGATAACTGACTTTTATGGAGGCTTTTTCAGCATCGTTTCTTGTAGTCTCTACTTTTAATGGATTGTCCTTTTCCTTATCAGAAAATATGAAAACATCAACAATCCAATGTAGGTCCCACTTAGGTGAGGTCTTGGGAGATACAAATGTAAGGATTCTAACTTAGGGAAGCAACTATCTGCTAAGAGACCTTCTTCCTTATCAGAAAATAAATAAATAAATAAATAAATAAAAATCAGATTGAAAAGGAATTATACTGGGGGAAAACATGAAAGATACAATCTAGGAGCTTGCTTTTAGTTGCTTAGGCATTTCTTAGGCCTCTTAAATTCTATTGGAAATCATCTTTTGGAATGGGAGAGCTATTTTGATAGGAAAGTGAAAAAGATGAAGGCCTTGGCATTTCCTCGAGTGATGTTTTGGAGTATTTACAGAAAAAGGCACCGTAGAGTCAAGGGTAAGGAAGCTTCCCTTAGGCAAATAAAAGGTTATTTCATCAAAACTCTTCATTTTAGGGGGGGGGGGGGGGACTTTGATCTTCACCTTATGAGGCTGGCTTTGTAGATAGCCTGCATTTTGGGTGTGCATTGTCTTTTGTAGGACAATATCTATGCCTTCATCAATTGATCCTTATATATTCTAGCCTTCCTCATCAAGGAAAAGGTTAATGTAGATGATCAAGGATGGACGGAGAAGAACAATCAATATAGATGGCAGATGTGCTGGACATTTCGATGAGCTAGCGCACACTTGAATCATTGTGCTTGGTTATTTAACAGAAGAAGCAAAGTGTGCAAAAATACAATACAAACACAATGTAATAATTCAGAACAAATGGAAGATGCAGGAGGATTTGATGATGCAGAAAAACTGCACTCTGTCAGAGACAGCTTAATCTTATGATCCCAGGCAGGCAATGATAATAGCACAAGCAAGAGCCGAATTTCTACATATGCTATATTAGCATAACACAATGATTAAATGAATGGGACTCATTCATGCCAATCATCCCTTTACATAAAATCTCTAAATAAGGGAAAGTTGTAGACCATCTCAGGGGTGGTTATGGGCTCAAAACAGCTTTTAGCTTAGACAAGACATTCCACAGCAACTGTTCTTTATTTTTTCCAGAATAAAACAATTTTACATGAACATCCAACAAAACACTAAAAATAGAGTTTGACAACTGAAGACACAGTCTAGAACTAGAACTACGACTATGTTAGAAGTAATTCTCCGGGGTGGAAGAAAAGTTTTTGCTTATTGCAACATATGCTTCGCATATTGCACATACATTAGAAGAAATGTACGAGTTTTTCAAGTTCCAATCAAATAAGCACAAGACTAATAAACAAGAATAACTACAAGAGAATAGAGATCAACTCATATGTTGACATCATGGCGTTCATCATAGGATCAATCCAGTACATTCAGTCATCCCCATTATAGGTTAGACGGTGTGTCTTAAGTTTGAAATGTAGAATAAATTACAGAAAATAAAACGAGCCCATCAAATCAAACTACACCAAAAAAGAACACGGGCTTTCAATCAGCAAAATCAAGCAAATCGTATTCATATTTCCATTCAATCTCTTTTTATCGTCATTCTGCTAGGATGATGGCTTTAACTGAAAGTTCCGAACTTTAAGAAAAGTTAAAACAAAAAAAAAAAGATGGCCATCAAATCAAAGCGGGCTAAAACCTAAAAAATGGCCCGAATGAAGAAAGTCAAGTATAAACTGCATGAAGGCATGATGAAACGAAGAATGAGTAAAAGGGAATAAATAAATGAACCTTAGTCAAAGCGACGGCGGCGCAGGCCAAATTGAGTTTGCTCTTGAGGAAAGCATGATAGTCGTCGGAATCGATTGGAAGAGCGGGGGAGGGGGATTGAGATTGAGATTGAGATTGAGATTGAGATTGAGGGGGATTGGGGTTGTGAATGTTATCCTTGATCTCAACGACGTCGTTATCGGGTGCAGATTTGGAAGAGGAGGTATCAGATAGAGTTGACGCCGTAGCCTCCTGCAAGAATCTCTCAAAAGCCCATTCAGATGCGCTCCGATTCATCTTCTGATCATCGGCCGCCGGCGGTGGTGGTGGTGGTGGTGGTGGTGGTGGAGACCAGAACTGGTCAGAAATATCTCCCACGGAGAACACCCTATCCATACTCCCCCTTCCCTTCCCTTCTTTCTCTCTCTAATTAATTAATAATCAAATCAAATCAAAGGGTGAATCAATATATGGGTTGGTTTGGTGAGCAGGCAGACTCAGACGGAAAATGGAGAATCGTATCGAATTGCAAATCTCCAATGTTTGTAGGATTGTTTGCTGAATTCAATATATTGTGACTGTGTCCCCAAACAAAAGCGTTGCATTTTCGATGCTTTTTCGCTACAAATACCAACTTGTCATCTCTCCATTTGCTTTCCCTTTTTTCTTTGCCATCTCTGCCATTTTCCTATTTGTTCATTCCGTCTCTTTCCGACTTCACCAACTGGCAGTCAGCTTCATTTTTTTTTCTTTTTTTTTTCTTTTGAGATTTTTTTTTTCCCAAAGGAGACCAATAACAACAAAACAACAAAACAAACAACAAATAAAACAGAAATACAACTCTGACTCTAACTAACTGAACCAAAAGATCGACTTGCCCTTTTTGCCATTCAATGTGCCGGATGCACATGGTGCCTAGGAACCTTCTGAATCTTGCCCGCTTGGATTTTCTTCATTGCATTGATGCAATCGAGAACCAGAGCTCGGCACTCCACCGAAGCTCTATTGGGTTTTAACAAGAATTCAATTGCCACAGTCGAATCCGTCCAAACCATAACACTGGTTAAAAGTCTCCTATTTGCCTCTTCCAACGCCATCCTGATACCCAGAATCTCGCAGAAAACGCTTGATGCCATTTTCCCTTTTTCGACGCCATGCCCCCAGTGTCGCCCTTGAATTATATACACCCACACAGCTGCTGCATTCCTAGACTCCTTGCACCACGCCCCATCCACAACTAAAACTCCGGTATCCAGAAGTCCTTCGTCATCTCCCCAACTCATTTCCATTGTCTTTTCGTTTTCCATCCTTCCTGTTCCCTTCTTCGCTCCATCCTCAATTCCCTTCCCTTCCCACCATAACCGGACCTCTTCTTGCACCTTCCTAATAACCCCTTCCAACTTTTGTTGAGAGACACTCTCCTTCCCTATGCATACAGCATTCCTCGCTTTCCAAATAGCCCACATCGTAGCAACAAATTCCCTTAGCTGCCCCCCATCATCGTCTTTCTTCCTTGACAAAAACAGGATCCACCCTCTTAACCATTCCCACCAATCAATATATGGGTTAACATCCGCGCAAATCCCTAAGTTACTCCCTTTCCACATATGTTTGGCTATAATGCAGTCCCTGAACATATGGTTAACATCTTCCCTCATCCCACCACACCAGCACGCCAACTCCTCAGTAAACTTCCTCTTGGCCCTATTAACTCCCGTTGGGAGTGCATCCACAGCACAACGCCACAGGAAAGTTTTCCACTTTGCGAGCGTTTTTGCATACCATATTTTCCTCCAGCACTTCTTGTCCAACTCTGTAGGTTTCTGAACGACTTCCTTCTGCAGAATTGTAAAGTACCCATCCTTAACTGTATACTTAGCAGATGTTGGCCCCGGCCACACTAAAATATCCTCATTTTCTTGCTGTGGTGGATATACTTGCTCAATGTTCTCAACGGTTTGTCTTGTGAACACCTGTCTGATGAAGTCCCATCTCCATTCCACTCGGTCCTCCTCCCTTCTAACTGCCAAAGAATCGACCTTGAGATGTCGAACACGCTCCTCCTGGCCTACCAATACTTGAATGGAATCCCCCAGAACCCACCTACTATCCAGAACCGGGATCCTGTTGCCTCTTCCCACACTCCATCTGAACTTATCCCTCACACTGCCCACAACCTTTGTTAACCCTCGCCAGGTACTTGAACACCCCGCAGGAGCCTTATAAGCCATGTCCTTCTCAATAGGTGAGGTTGTTCCATATTTTGCCATCCAAATCTTTGAAATCAGAAGGTCTTGGTGATTGTAAACTCTCCAGGCTTGCTTTAATACCAGAGCTTTATTGTACACTCCCACATGGCGAATACCCAGCCCTCCTGCCCCTTTTGGAGTAAAAACAGTTTCCTTGTTCTTCCAGTGCACAGACCTAGTACCATCCGCCTTCCCCCATAGGAAACTCACAATACAAGCATTGATTTTATCAATAACACTGTTTGGAATCAAGTACACGCTCATGATATGCTGGTGAAGAGCAACCAAAACAGCATTAGCAAGGACAACCTTCCCTGCCATCGAAAGCATCTTGAACTTCCAATTATCCAGGCGTTTTTTAACCTCCTCAATCATAAACCCAAATTAGTCAGTTCGATTTCTCTGCATTGTCGTTGGTACCCCCAGGTATTTTTGGAGGTACCCTCCTTCCGGGTACCCAAAGATCACTTTCAGTCCCTCCTTCTCGTCTGTTGGCGCCCCTTTGGAAAAGCAAATGGACGATTTACTAAGATTAAGAATCTGACCTGAAGCATGAATGTACCTATCAATAGAATTCTTCAGCGCCAGGCAGGAAGTAGCCTCTAACTCTGTAAAGAAAAGTGCATCATCCGCAAAGAACAAGTGAGTAGCTGTCGGCGCTCCCCTTGCTACTGAGACCCCCTGGATATGCCCTTGCACACTCTCCTCAGTGATGGTTGCTGACAAGGCTTCCATACACAGTATAAAGAGATACGGAGACAAGCGATCCCCTTGTCTTAACCCAGCTAACGGTTGTATCGATTTTGAGTGAATACCATTTACTAAAATCGAGTAGCGAACGGTAGTCACACAACGCATCAACAGTCTTACCCATTTCTCCGGGAAGTTCATTTTCCTGAGAACTGCTTCCAAAAAATCCCATTGGATCCTATCATACGCCTTGCTCATATCCACTTTCAAAGCAACAAATTGTTTTCCCCTCCTCTTGTTAGCCAGGTAATGAAGGATTTCGTGAACCACAAGAATGGTATCTTCTTTGAGACGTCCAGGAACAACGCCGATCGAGTTTGAAACCAACATCCAATAACCAAATTTCAACCTATCCACCAGGCATTTTGCAATTATCCTATAAATTACATTACAGAGGCTAATCGGACGAAACTCACTTACCTGTTGAGCCTCTGGCTTCTTCTTGAGGAGGAAAATATTCGTGTTGTTTATTTCTCCAACAAATTTCCCTTCACTGACAGCCTCTAAAACCGTTTCCACCACCTGATCCCCTATGACCTCCCAGTAATGTTTGAAGAACTCCGGTGGGATGCCATCAGGACAAGGACTTTTCCCCAGTTTCAGTTGTCGGATAACTTTTTCCATATCACTTCTTTGAAAGATCTTCAGAAGTGTTTGAACCTCCACATCTGAGAGCGACTTTGTGATACCCCCAACCACTTGGGCCATGTATTTGCTCCGAAGTGTCGGCATGCGTTCTTTAGGACGAAACAGCCCAGAAAATTCTACAACGAAGGCTTCCATAATTTGGGCCTCATCAAAGGTGACGAGCCCATTTTTTAGCTGTAGGCTGTTTATTCGATTATATGCCTGCCTCCGTTTTACCTGGCCAAAGAAAAACGTCGTGCATTGATCCCCAAGCCCAGCCCACTGCATTTTGCTTTTATGCGCCCAAAAATCGTGGGCCTCCCTTATTAGGCCCTCCAAGTTTTTCTCCTTGGTGAGTGCATGAGCAAGTGCCGACTCACTCATACCAAATTTTGCCAGCATGTCCTGGCTCTCCTGAAGCTCCTGTATGACCTAATGCACAATATTCATTCTTTTACTTTTACACTCCAGGACCAGCCTTTTCCCCATTTGTCTCACCCTGCTCAACCATTTTACGCACTTATAAGAAGCACATCCTTCGCAAGGAACTCAGGATTAGACTAAGTTCCTTCAGAAAGCTCTGAAGCTTCAAAACCCATGGGTCTAACCTGAAGGAATTCCTCTTGACCTTAACCTGACCCTTCACATGAAAGGCAATTAAGGAGTGGTCTGAGAACAAAATGGGGAAATTTTACAAGAATGAGAACTCAAACGCATCTATCCACTCTTCATTAGCGTAGACTCGATCCAGCCTCTCCCAGATGCAGTCCTCCCCCTCCCTTTTATTAGTCCAAGTAAAAGATGTTCCAGTAAAAGGCACCTCGAACAACTCTACTCTTTCCCTCCAATCACTGAATTGTGATTGCCCCCGAATAGCCAAAGTTCCCCCTGCTTTTTGTGAGTAATCCTCGACTTGGTTAAAATCACCAATGACCACATAGGGACCCTGTAATAATGCAATTGCAGCAGCTATCTTTTCCCAAACCGCTTGCCTGCCTTGCACATTCGGGCAACCATACACAAAAACAACATACCACAAAGGAAAAACCAATCCACTAACTTTAACGATTACATAGTTTGCATCACAAACTTCCACTGAAAAAACAGAGTCATTCTTCCAGCCCAAAACCAATCCCCCCGACCCCACAGCATCTACCCCTGTTACAAAATGGAACCCCATCTTCT